>ML880201.1:21282-36352 GCA_009831015.1 Picea engelmannii
TTGGGATCGTAGACCCCAAGACCCAAAGGAACGAATCTAAACCGTTAGATCTCGGTCCAAATTACCCGTAAACCGTTGGATCGGGAGGAGTTGCACGAAGTGTAGCCTCTGGAAGGGAAGTGTGCAGGAGAAATGATCTGAATTGTCAGATCTTAGATCATAATCCCGACAGCCGTCAGATCCCGAGAAATTGCGCTGGAGTTACCCCCTAGGGTGCAGAGGAAGCGTCCTAGCCGTTGATCTCGGCAGGACACGTGTCGGCGTTCTGGGAGGCATCGAGATTTCACTCATCGGAGAATTTAGGAGTGTAGAACCGTTGCAATAGGAAGTCGCGATTCACGATCTACCGATAAGATCTGAGTCGTCCATCTGAGGGACGGGTGTCGGAGATCAAGGCGCTATCGGAGTTTGGCCCATCGGAAAATCGAAGTTCTCGAGGCCATGAGGACCAAGACATCATAAGTCCCGAAACCCCGAGAATCAATCCGGGCCGTTCATCTGCGAGGACAGGTGGCAAGGGATTGGGCACCGTCGGAGTTTTGTTCATCGGAAGTTTCGATGGTAAGGACATTGTGCAACAGGAAATCGCGATCCGCGATTTCCTGATGGGATCAACACCGTCCAAACAACAGGGACACGTGGCAAAGGATCTCGAAGAGTCGGAGATCGGGAATCGGGGTTCCCGGAGACAAGAGATTTGTGCACCAGGAAATCATGATACACGATTCTCTGATACAATCAGGATCATCCATCATTTGAGGGACGCGTGTCAGTGGATCTAACATAGTCGGGGTTCGGCATATCGAGGTTTTCGAATGCAAGGAACTCTTGTCATACGGAATCGCGAACCGCGAAACCCCGATGAGTGGGAGCCAGCTGTCAAGCCCATTAGCGGAGGAGGAAGGAGCTGTAGGGAGGACGCGTGTCAAGCACCTGGAGAGAATCGAGAATCGGGATACTACGGGTCCCGTGGACATGGGTCTTGTGACATGGGAAACCCCATAGCCCCGACGGGGATAAGGTAGTGGTCACAGAGTTGGTCATGTGGACCAGGGACTAAACCAGTGGGGCTAGCGTGATCAGAAAGGCGCGTCGCGAATCGGGAAATCGCAATTCCCGTGGACATGTGTTTTGTGTCACCACAAATGCCGAAATCCCGATGGGAGGTTATACGGCGGTGGTCCTATGGTAAATGGCCACATGGGCTATTGTATAGCCTAGAGGGCTAATGCGTTAAGGGCATATCGGGGATCGGAGGATCGCGAGTTCTGAGGACTCGTGAATTACGACATTGGAAATCCCGAAACTCCGATAGGAGTAGCCCCGAAAGAAGGTAAGACCACGGACGTAGAGGCAGTGGACCACAGGCTTGGTCTAGGGAGCTAAGGCGTAGGGAGCGCGTCGGAATTTGGGGGAGCGCGAGTCTTGGGGGTGAATGAATTTTGACATTAGAAACCCCGAATCCCAATATTGAACCAGGGATTGGCACTTCGCTAATGAGGGTTTCTGGAGATTCCCCCTTTGTGGGAGTTTAACCCCAAAATTTTTAAAAATAATGATAGTGGGTGTGTTACAACCATGCTCGTACGGAGTGCCACGTGGTGGAAATCTAGTGGCTGACACGTAGCCCAATCAGATGGGTGACATGTGTCACGTTCCAAGTGACATTTCAACCTTTGACAAGTTTGAAACCCATAGACACGTGGCAAACATCCCATGTGTCCACGTCATTCCCAATGACATCATCATGCCACGTTACTCCAAAATTTCATATTTCAGAAGTTTTTACGCCTGCTTCCTTCCAGTCTCCCGAATTCTGAATTTCCAGATTTCTTTACCCTTTGGGTCCACACAACACAACTGTCAACATTCCAAGTAGGGGCACGTGGCAGATATAAGAGAGGTCCACATCACCTCCAAGTGATGTCATCATGACTCACCACTTCGTCTCTTCCGACTTCGGAGCTTCGGACTTCGGGAGTTCTCGCCTCCGCACACACTAATTCTCCCGAACGCTGAAATCCCGAACAAGCCCATCTGCTAACATGTGTCGCTCTTGACAGACGATCTAGATTAAATCTGGACTTCGGAGCTTCGGGGGCTTTCTCCCTTCACCACTGTATTTTCCCTTTTTAACTTGGTATGATCCAACGGTAAGGCTTCTCCCCAGATCTACAGTGTAGATCTCCTCCGGGACTTCGAAGCTTCGAGATTCGACCCTTCTCTTATTTTTGCACCTAACTTCACCGGAGTCATGAAGTCCGAAGGGCTTCCAAGTTAACCCTCCTTCACCTTCTCCATATCCGACGGTCGTGAATTGTCCTCCTTCTCCTGAACATATCTTACAACCCACATTACTCTGCGGCCCATTACCACGTATGTCGTGGTTTTATAATACCGCTACACCTCCTAAGCTTTGTAACACGACCAAGGTAACCTCTTGGCACTCAGGAATGTTCTAAGGTTCGAAATTGGTTCCTATTGACACAATTTCCACCTGAAACCTGGGTTCGAATGACCACTTATCCAACACATCCAGGCTCAGTGCTTGAACCTTGGCTTTGATACCAATTTGTAATGTCCCCAACCACCAACAGGTCAAGCAACACCACTACTCTCACACTTCACTTAGCTCTGATACCAATTTGTGACGTCCCCAACCACCTACCCCTGCCAAGTAACGCTACCCAAACAATCCTTAAACTTGCCTTTACTGTTCTGATACCCATCTTGTGACATTCTGGCCTTAAACAACAGGCCAGGCCATGCCACCGAGTAATTTTGTGGAAGTAATCACATATAAAACTTAACCGGAAGATAGAGCTAACATCTGGTATTCACACTTATACATATATATCTATCTAATGCAATTAAACATAAGCAACATTTAACACATACATGCAAACATATATATACATGCATTACTCATTAATTATAATGCAAATACAAATACGCATCATACAACAAACACATAATTGGTACTTATCTTTTAATAGACGACCACTAACTACGTGCAGACTTTCCACGAACCTCCCAGCCTTAGACCATGCTGCTCATCACGCTCAACAGTGGTTCACCCCCGAACTGGGACTAAACTCCACCGAGCAAGGGAATCTAGGCTTGGCAAGGACAACAAGGAAGTTGCACCAAACAACAGGAAGGATCTTTTATCCCAGGAGCCACTTACGGACACAACTCACAGACCATCATTCCCCACACGCTTGTTCCACCCCAGGAGGGTACACCTTCACTATTACAATCCCATCGGCTACTACACCTCCCTTACCTTGGGCTTCAACAATAGGCTGGACCGAAAGTCTTAGAGTATTGTAGTTTCTACGAGACTCCCTTCTAGGAGAACTCACTTCCCAACAAACTCTCTCACCTGGGAGAGTTTCTCACAGGCCTGACAACCTGCTTCTTCAATTCATCTCCTAAACCGCAAAGCAACAACATTCAACTGCACATGGGTGACGGTAGCAACAAAAAACGGGTATGGACACCGAGAATGGAAACAACCAAATGCCAAGACACGAAACGGATCAGGCGAATGAAATTGTGTAGGGCTTCACAGGAGACACACGGGGTAACTCAAGTACGACCGCGTGATTCTATAGGTGCATGCTAGATACAAAGGTGATGATGATGGAGAACTGGGTCAATGCGTGAATCCATGGTCAATCGAGAAGGTGACAGACTTCCAGTGAGGCGTAAGGGTTGTGAGGAAACTCCAAACTGGTCCAGACGCAAGGATGGGAAGCAACGCCAGAGTGGGAAGTGAACCCTCCAACGAGCTGGCTTTCCTCGCTATAAACTGCATGCACCCAGGTTGACACATGTCTTCCTAAAGCCGCACGAGTTCCACTTAGCACTTGTTTCCCCTTCTCCCAGAAACTTAGGACAACACGGCTTATGTCGACCGTAGCTTTAGGGAAATAATAATAAAATATTCTTAGAGGTAAGCCCTATAGCTTAGCCTCTAGGCCTAGACACTTAGCCCCCTTCCTTACCCTACCTAGTGGAGCTTAGTCCCCCACAAATCTTCTTCGTGGTCGGTCTACACGCAGCAGTGTAATTTTATTAATGATGCGAGTACTTACATATACAAAATCAGGCTCATTGGCCTTAACATCTGGCTCATTAGCCTAATAAACACATAAGTCTCTCAACTTATAACCACTCGGCTCACCAGCCTATAAACATAATTACAATTCAGTAGGGGCTCGGCCTTGGGGTGTTACATCACCCAATAAATTGGAAATACTTTTAATTAGGGGTTAAAACTGCATGGAAATGTTAGGAAATTCCGCTAACACATGGTAGTAGAGGTGAGCACTTCACTTCACTGAGAAGTTCTTAAACCAATTAGAAAAATTGATAAGGGTGTTACACACACTCAAGAGCCTTGAGTAGATACGAAATCACACACAAAAAAAGAAACATTTCATATGGGTACAAGTACTTTGTCGTTGTCATCTATGTGTCTTCAATAACTCCTTTGTACATGCCCTATCATGGCCTCTAAAAGTAAGTGATCAACAAAATACAATATTAGTTTGTTATTTTTATAAGTTTTATAGATAATTAAGTGGGTTAGCTCAATCAATTTGAACAAGTTGTTTCAAGGTAGAGTTCACTGTGAGGTCCTTGGTTCTAGTACGACCAAGGTTCAAGTCTACCCGAGTCTTGCTGACATACTTGTTGCTATTGTGGCTAGTGGTTGAGCCACCCTTCATCTAGTATTTCAAGAAAGAGTGGGGGGTCCCGTGAGGTTTTCCTTCAAAAAAACAAAAGTCCCCAATGGTTAGCTCAATCAATTGAACCATCCACCCAAGGCATGTTCCCAATGAGGAGGCCACAAGTCCCAAGTTCAAATTTGGTTGGGTCCCTTATGGCTACTAGCAACTATTGTGGATAGCATTTGAGTCGGCCTCCATTTGGATATTCTAGGGAGGGGGGGATCACGAGAGGTTTTCCTTGGAAAAAGAGTTTCACATATGATTTCATATTCATAAGAAAAAAAATCCAACAATAAGATCTTCAAAATAATTATGATTACCTCATGATGCACTTTTAAAATAAAATTTGTGGTTTCTTTTTGGGGGGCATCATTCACCTTATCATTAGTGACAATGGTGTTGTTCAAAACAAGAACCAAACTCAAATCAAATAATCCATCTAGTCCTTGATTGAGCAATGGATGTCTCTTGAAGGTCGCGTGACAAGAGGTAGGCCAATAAAGGATAACACATGCCAACTAAACAAATGAGATGGGGAGTAATAGTGATAAGGACAACACTAGTCATATCACACATGCACTTAAGCTCAAGCCTGGTTTTGTTTGTTTTTTCTTTCTTTATTCAAGGAAAAAAAACCATAATGAAGGGGCACTAAACCCTTAGAGCATGTCACTTTGGGGATTCTCAAGTTGAACTAGTTGTATAAACACGGGCATTGAAAATTGAACATGGGCTTAATTGTGGTAAACATGAGTTGTAGTTAGCATGGATAGTGACTACTATCCCTTTGTACATGATCCTATTTATTATGTGCATAGGCCTTTCTATTGTGAGAACTATGTTATCTTTACCTATTGCTCCAAATATATTATTCTCCACGTTAGTGCACTAATTAAACCCATACAACCTCGATTTGTGTAGCATGGAGTTATGTCGATGAGAACACAACAATATAGAAGCCTCTAGGAGGTGCAACAATTATTAAGAAGGCATATGTGGTCAAGGCACATGCATGCACCATATTTAATAGGTTTTTCTATCTTTGATAAGGTACATACTTTTCTAAAGTCTTTTCTGTGGCTATAGTTGGGCAATATTTTTGTCTTTGGAAGATATAGTTCTTAATTTTGGAAAAGTGCATGGCATATGTAGTTTCCACATTAAGCCTAAGCATCGTTTCCTATATAGGGTACTCATGCATGCATAACATGTTCTTCTAAGGCTATCATGGTAAGGTTTTATCTCTTATAGGGAGGCACACCATCTATGGTTATTGGCATTTAGTGTAACCCTAAATTTTCTAGTTACATAAAGAGAGATAGGGCAGTTCATGGTGGAGATAGATATGTGATTTTTTGAGTAGTTTGTTATGTAATTCTTCTTTGAGAGTAATAGAAAGTTATTTGATTGAAGTTTTGCAAATTCATAGCTTATTGTCATAACTCATAGACTATTGTGCATGCAGATTTAGGACCTTTCTACTCATTGTTCTAATCTTCTTTTGGGAATGTAGTGTTTTTGCTTTTGAATTTATGATAACAAAATTTAGTAGATTTGGGTGTGAAATTTTGAGGGGTGCAATTTAAGTCCTAGATTCATAGTCTAGAGTTTTAATTCATGGGAAGTACATATTTGTGCATCATGTATTGGGAATTTAACATGGTATCAGATCACACAATCTAAAATCTACCAATCTGTGTATGGAGAAGGTTTTCATGAGAGTGAGTTGCTAACATAGGATTTCAATGGGTGTGATGCTCAAAAGTCTCGAGATATTTAATGATTCATCCTTGATATTGGTAGGAGGACTTGTGAAGGGTTTGTGGGTGAGATGCCTATGAAATTGTAGTGATTAGAGAGTTGGTTTATCCCTAAGATATGCAATTTGCACATGTGAGCATTTATGATTTGTTTTATTTTTGGTTGATCTAATTGTTTGAAGCATGTTCAAAAGTTACATGAACAACTAATCTAGGTCCAAAGAGTGTGATTGGTTAGAGGGAACTTTGAACTTTAAACCTTGTAAGCGTGGGATTCAAATGTTGATGGAGGAGTTTGGTCTATGGAATATTGTAGAACGGAAGGCTACAATTCCCATTGATCTCACGTAGTTGGTCGAACATGATAAGAAGGTGTCCAAAGCTAAAAGAATCATCTTGGATTCTGTGAAGAACCATTAATTGATCCCTCACATTGTAGAGAAGTTGTATAAGGATATGTATGATGCCTTAATCACTTTGTAGCAGAGTGTGAATATTTATAGCAAGATGCTTATGAAGAACAAGCTCACCACTACACACATGAGTGACACAAACATGATGGCTAGCTACTTGATGAAGATAAATAAGTCGAAAGGTTATCTTGTTGCTATCAAGATGAAGGTTGACAATGGGGAGTTGGTGCCTGTAGCACTAAATAGGTTCTCTACACCTTGGAAATATTTTGTACATGATGTATGTACTACTCATGAGAATGTGCCCACCTTTGAGAAATTTTTAGATGACTTTGTCCAAGAGGGGACAAGGTGAGAGAGAGTTACAATGCGACTGGATGAGATCCAAAACTATCCCTCATTGAGAAGGTGAGGAGAGGAGGTAAGAAAGAAGGACTCGGGAGGGTTCAAAAGGGAAAGAAGGAGGATTTGGGTTCCTCGAACTAGGGGAAGAAAGGCTTGAGTCACATGAAGTGTTTCCAATGCCATAAGATGGGCCACTATTCATCTCAACATCCTGAGAAGAAGAAGGCCAAGGGAAAGCAACAACAAAAAATCAGTTTGTAGGGAGTGCAAAAACATTCACTAGAGTGGATGAGTTATCATCGAAATTTTGATACAACCTTCTCCATGGTTTCATGTCTTTTGACTTACACCATTTTTGGTGTAGGGTGGTATGTGGATAGTGGAGAATCCAAACACATTACCTTCAACAAGAAGACATTAAAAACACTTCAAGAGTAGGAGGCCGACATACATGTGGACTTGGGAAATGATGCCACACATCTAGTTACCAAAATGGGCTCTATCTCCTTCCACATACCTTTAGGTGATGTTCTCGAGTTACATGACATTTTGTATGTTCCTAGTTTGACTATAATCTTCTTTCAGTTTCAACCATGTCAAATCTTAGGTGTGCGACTTATTTTGAAGATCAACATGTCATCATTAGAGATCGTAGCCATAAGCATGGTCAAGTTTTAGCCAAAGGTGTGTGAGAAGGTGGTATGTACATGTTGCTTGTCAATCTAAAAAAACATGGTGCTTTAGTCCATGAGAGTCACAATCTGCATGAGTTATGGCACAAGTGATTTGGTCACCTTCACTATGGAGCATTGCCTCTCTTAAAGGACATGGTGCAAGGATTGTCAGACTTCAAGATAGAGAAGATGAAAGTGTGTAAGTGTTGTGCACTTGACAAGCATGGAAACACTATGTTCCCAAGTAGTGAGAATAGATAAAAATAGATTCTTGATTTAATTCATTCATATGCATGTGGACTGATGTATTCATCTTCACTCATAGGTAGTTTGTATTATGCCTCTTTCGTTAATTATTCCTTAAGACAAAATTTAATTTACCTTATGAATATTAAGGATAAAGAACGTTCTAAGTTTCAAGAGTTCAAGGCCTTGGTTGAAAATTAGACAAGCAAGAAGATCAAAGTGTTGAGATCTGGCAATGGAGGAGAGTACACCTCCAAGGAGTTTGATGCATTTTGTAGTGATGCACAGATCAATAAGGAGTCAATAACATCTTACAACATTCACTAGAATGGGTTTGCAGAGAAGAAGAATCTATCCATCATAGAGACATCTAAAACTACGATCCATGACATGAATTTACCCATGTGTATGCGGGTAGTGACTGCTATGAACCAGAACCTTAAATAGCACAGTAATTTAAGTACACATCATGTACAACAAATGTAAGCATGGAGCACAACTCCAAGATAGATAAGAGAGATGAGTTACAAAATAAATCCTTAAAGAACATGAGAACCTCCTCTAAATACCTCAATATATTCATACATCCAAATCACATGTTCTCAATAATGACTATATGATCTCTATATGTACCTATTCACACATTGCACATGTGGCTCCTTTATTATTAGGCCAACCACTATTACATATACATTTACCCCTTACATGTACATTTAACCCCTTATATACCCCCCTTGGGGTCACATCATATACATTTAACCCCATATATGACCCGACTGAGGTCATACCAATGACATGCAATACAATTGTATACATGTTAAACATATGTCCTCATAGGATATTGAAGGACAAAGCACTAGTATGATACTTTACTCGTGAGAAACCTCGGGTATCACATTTCCAAGTTTTTGGTTGTCCTATTTATATTCATGTCCCTAATGAGAAGAATACTAAACTTAAACCCTTGAGCATTAAGGCTATTTTTGTTGGTTATAATTAGATCTCCAAGGCTTACCAAATCTATCTTCCAAAGTAATGAAAGATTGTGGTGATATGAGATGTCTAATTTGATGAGGATGCATGGTACTTTAAGTCTCAAGAGTCTCCTATGGAGGTTGAGAAGGGATAAAAACTTATCGTCCTAAGTGTTGATCCACATATACAACAAAATTGGATTCCATTTAGTGAGGTCTTGGTAAAGGAACATAGTCGTGTTTTGATTCGGATTATTTTCAGCACGAAATGAGAGCGGATATATAATAAAGAAATGCACAGAGATATCGCAGATATTCAATAATATAACAAAAATGTATTAGATATGTAACCATAAACACAAATATACAATAATACATGATTTCTATTAATGAAAGGAATGTACAGAGACTGTAAAAATACAGAGTGAAAGACTCGCTAGAATGGTGGCAGCTTATCTCTGAGAAGAGATATGATGGCTACTCGCATTCACAAGAAGATCATTACAATGAGGCTCTGAAGGCCTTTTTGCAATAAACAGGAATGGAAAAAACCCTAGACATCCAAAAACCTAACCCTAGGAGATGAAGCGCCAAAAGTCATGTGGGCCCTATTTGGGTAAGTTAGTACATCAACTTCTCGGGGTCGTAACTTTTGCATACGATCTCCGTTTTAGGCGCATGATAGCCCGTTGGAAAGGTATCGTCGAGGATATTCATTTTGGGGGATCAATCATGCATTTAGCTATTATTGAGAAGCTTTATCCTGAAAAACCTTCATTTAGTCTCTCAAAATGGCCCCGGAAGTTAAAACTGCTAAAAATAGTAAATTGCCAAAATTGCGAGAAAACTGTTTTGAGCCAGTTGGAAAAGGTGGATGGCCACTGATATCCACCTGGATCAATCCTCCCTCCTTAGGAAGCAGTGGTCTCCATTGCGTTGAGTGCCCGGGGGAGAGGGAAAAGCATTTGTTGAATCTGCATCTTGGTGAGTTGCTTGCCTTGTTGGAGATGTCGCGTTGCTCAGTTTGTGGAAGTCTATCACGAACCTGTTGAGGCTGAGGCTGTTCAACAAGTCGATCTACATGAGAGGACAGTGTGCAGAAGGAATCTTTGTGCTTTGTTGCAACCTTGTCGACCTGCTTCTGTTGGATAGAAGGTGCTTGGGGCGAGGCTGTAGTGGTTGCATTGTCCTTCTATTCCCCTTTTGAACAGATTGTGAAGAAGCTGAATTTTGCAGTATGAGATACTACCTTGCGGCACTGTTTAGGTGGAACAATAGTTGGAACTACCTCTGGTATTCTGTAGAGATGACCCCCTACAGAAACAATGACACTGCGGGGTCGAGACTCATAAACAACATGGCGTCTCCACATATATGGTTGGCCCAAGAGAACATCACAAACATCCAGTGGGAAACATCACATAATACCTCATCCTTGAAGGGTTGGATGTCGTATGACAATCGACACTGCTGGCTGACATGAAGATCTCGTCCTTGGCGAAGCCACCCGTTGTTGTATGGCTGCGGGTGTGGTGTTGTCGACAATCCCAACTGTTTGATGACCTCTACTGAGATGAGGTTCTTTTGGCTTCTGCTATCAACAATAAAATGCAACGAGGTCCCCTTCACCCACATTTGTGACTGAAAAAGGCACCCCCCCTCTTCAAGATCTGTTGGTTCTTCTGGTTGAATTGTTGTGGTTGCGACAATGGCAGTGGGGTCTGCGTTGATGATATGTCCTTTACCATTATTTTCATAATCAGATTCAGAATCAGGGTTCGGCTCCTTGTTTTTGATCTCGGCCACCAATAACTGTTTTGAGTGACATTCATCGATGTTGTGCTAGGGGATTTTGTGGAAATCGCACCATTTTCCGGTGTCCTTCTTTGTCTCCCCTTGACCCTTCTTTTCCTGTGGCTTAGACTGGTTTTCGGGAAACTCTTTGTTAGGGTCGTCTTTGTCAAACTTTGGTTGTTGCAGATTTGCAGACCTGAACTCCCGTTTGTTCTAGTGCTTAAATTTCTGCTCGATTTTAACAGCATATCGATAAGCAGAACTGAGTGATGAGATGTCCATAAAATCCATTTCAGTTTGGATGTATCTGTGTAGAGTCCCACGGTATTTCAGAACCAAATGTCATTCGAAGTCTTTGATACCCAACTTGGTGTGCAAGGTATGGAAGGTATTGGTGAACTCTGAAACTGCTTGGTCCCTCTCTTTCCGCAGTGTGGTCCATCTCATGTATTGGTCCTCATAGTTGCCAATAGGGTAATATTGTTCCTTTACCGCATCCACAAAAAAATCCCAAGTGGGCTCGGCCCCATATATTCCATACTCCTTTGTGGAACTCTGCTCCTAGTAAGTTTCCCACCAATGTTTGACATGAGGGAGAGCCTTAAGGAGCGTGAAGATGATCTTTTCTCTGTCAGAAAAATTGTGAACAAAGAAATAACCTTCCATCAGATTTAACCATTTATCTAGGGCATCCACATCTATCTGACCTTAAAATATAGGAATATCAAAATTGACCAGTACCTTAAAAGGCGAGGTGCCTCCAAAGTGGTCGCTTTGATGAATATGTGCCTGATGCTATCGGGAGGCATTGAAGGATGTGGGAAAAATTCTCCATCATTTCGTCCCTCTGTCGCATGAGAGCTTGCTCAAGCAACAAATTGATAGGATCGTCTGCTCCGTCGTTTTTCTTTTCTTCCACCATGGAGGGTTTCTTGGGTGTGCGAGAGCGATTGTCTTCAAGAGAGACAAGCTCGAGACCCAACTTGCTATACTCAAACCTCGTCGGGGACATGCACTGAAAAATGATCAAGAGCAACCTTCTCTGATACCACTGATCCAGATTATTTTTGGCACGAAATGAGAGCGGAGATATAATAAAGAAATGCACAGAGATATCACATATATTAAATAATATAACAAAAATGTATCAGATATGCAACCATAAACACATATATACAATAATACACGATTTCTATTAATGAAATAAATGTACAGAGACTGTAAAAATACATAGTGAAAGACTCGCTAGAATGGTGGCAGTTTATCTCCGAGTAGAGATGTGACAGCTACTCACATTCGCAAGAAGATCATTACAATGAGTCTCTAAAGGCCTTTTTGCAATAAAAAGGAATGCCAAAAACCATAGACATCCAAAAACCTAACCCTAGAAAATGAAGTGCCAAAAGTCATGTGGGCCCCGTTTGGGTAAGTTAATACATCAACTTCCCGGGGTCGTAACTTTTGCATACAATCTTCGTTTTAGGCGTATGATAGCCCGTTGAAAAGGTATCATCGAGGAGATTCATTTTAGGGGCTCGATCATGCCTTTGGCCATCATTGAGAATCTTTATCCCTAAAACCTTCATTTAGGCCCTCAATATGGACCAGGAAGTTAAAATTGCTAAAAATAGTAAATTGCCAAAATTGCCAGAAAACTGTTTTGAGCCAGTTGGAAAAGGTGGGTGGCCACCGATATCCACCTGGATCATCTTTACCATTTTTATTAGTGAGAGAGTAGAGATAGCTTACCCAAACTTTGTAGGAGGATAGGAACACGTGGGAGCGCCAAAATCTTCTTTTTGGGTGAGCCATCCTCCAAGGAAGTTTCTTTCTTATATCACGTTAATGTCTTCTATCATTGATGCAAAGTATTCCAACTATGAGGAGGTAAATACAAAGTAGATATAGTGGGATGCCATGATTGATGAGTATAACTCCATCACAAATAATGATTTTTGGGAGATTGTTCCAAGACTAAACATAAACTTTGTGACAGATTCCAAGTGTATGTTCAAGATTAAACATGTGATTAACAAGAGAAAAAAGAAGTACAAGGCCAAATTTGCAGCAAAAGGATTCTCCTAGAGAGAAGGAGTTAGTTTACGATGAGAATTTTGCTCTTGTTGGAAGGTATACATCTATCAAAGTCATCATGTGTATTGCATCCATTGATGGTTGGCCTTTATATTGAATGGGTGTAAAGACTTATTTTATAAATGGTTTGATTGAGGAGGAAGCATGGAGGAAGTGTACATTAATCAACTGAGGGGTTTTGAGGTGCATGGATGAAATGCCCATGTATGTAGCTTGAAAAATGCCCTTGATGGGTTGAAGTAGGTAACATGTGCATGGTACTCAAGTATTGATGAGTAATTACTAAATTTGAACTTCACCAAGATTGTTGCACATCCTAAATTTTATTATTTTTAACATAAATATAATATGTTTGTCTTGGTTATGTATGTAGATAAATTGATTATTACTTGTAGTTATGAGAAAGTCATTGGGTGGTGTGAGGAGAAGTTGCCTAGAATTTGGCATGAAGGGCATAATCTTAATGCATTATATATTGGGCCTTGAGTTCTAACAAGGTGCAAGTGAGGTCTTCCATAGATAAGGGAAGTACAAAATGGAGATTTCAAGCACATTTCAAATGCTAGATTGCAAACACCTAGCCACTCCTATGGTACCAAATTTGAAATTTGATTTTGATTCAAATTTGGCAAATCCTTCCTTGTTGTACCATACCCAACCTACTAAAAAGAGATTTAGATGCTCTATGCAATTAAATTTAAACAACATAAAGTATGCTAAACTACTCATGCATCTAACAACATATACAAAACCACTATTTCATGTTATTTACACGTACTCAACAACATTCCAATTAAAATAATTACACAATGGAATTAATCATAGAAATTAGAGAACATAACATTTATATGTTTATAAATACCAACTAGTTGCGTACAAGGGACATTCCTCCATGCCTTAGGATTGTTGTTCATTTTCTCTTAATAACAAGCCACCCCGAGTTGAGGCTATGAGTCCACAAGGAGTTATGGCTCTCTTGTCCAATGTTCACACACTCAACAACCCAATTACCAAGTTTCTCTTCTAACAACAATTCCAATCTGCCAACTCTCTTTCCCTTCAACTTGCACAACCCAAGGTACATGATCCTACTTCTCCATCGCACAGTTCCTCATGTCTTCCCACTTCCTTCCAGGGCTCCAATGTACACGGTTGGACATGAAATATCACAACTGGGGACTCTAGGAATTCTCATTTGTTCCTTTAGAGGGCTCACATCAGCCTTTTCAAAGCTCTTAAGCCATTTCCTCAACAAGAAATGCAACCACAGGCACTCAACCTCAATCTTAGCTTTATCTCACAACTCCACCAAGTTGTTATAGACACCAACTCATTTCCAACTTCAAACTCAACCCAATAAGCTATATTTCCATGGCTATCATGGTTGGTGCTCTTTCCCAGGACCCAACTCTCTCGTGATGCTCAAAATCACCATGTAAAAATTGTCTCTCCTTTGCGATATGAATTTCCTTCTTTTTCCATGCATGATCTACTCTCACTCTTCCCTAAAAGGATTTGCTTGACACTCACACTTCCTCCATGCTTGCTTGTACTCAACCCATGCTCTCAATAACTCTACGAGGTGATCTCACACACCGATCCTCTTAAATGAATTCAATGATTGAGTGTCTAACAAGTTAAAGGGAAGATTAGATGGTAATGGTACATTAACTCAATCCAATGGCTTGGGTTTCCCCTTGGATCCCCCTTTAGCCCCCTCTCTTGTGGAATCATAACCCCCTCGATCGTTACCGTCTCTCTCGTATCGCAACCAACAATTATTGTTTTTATTAATTATTTCAATGTACATGATACATAGTTTGACCCCCAGACATATTAATCAATATGGGCTCTTCACCCCAAACATATAGACTCACCAACCTAAATCATATTTATACAACTACATTATAATTTGTGGGGATTAAAACTAAGGATGTTACATCCCCTCCCCCTAATTTTTACATTGTCCTTAGTGCACAACACCATACAAGCGTACATATAGATTATAGTGCTAGTTTCTTCGACCTTTAA
>WSFP011479516.1:0-16406 GCA_009831015.1 Picea engelmannii
AGAGAGATCCCTCTCTGAAACTGGCAGGGCTAGATCCCCGTTTCGAAGTGGTTGGATAAAGTTACCTTTGATAAATTTCTTCTACCTCTTGACAACCTCTGGGAATTTACAGAGCATTAACATAGTGGCGACCATACTGGGGAACTGAACAAACTTCCATCCTACAATTTCTTTCCCTAGATAAAGAAAACTTTATTTCTAAACGAATCATAAATTCTAACTTATAAAGAGATAATGTTCAGAGGTTGTTAAAGTTTGTATATATTAGTTTAGATTTCTTAAAATTTAAAATTATGGCTCCTAAAAGAGTTTACACTAGATCTCACCCTAATCCAAAACCTGCAGCAACAGTAGACGATCTAGAAAATTTACTCAGAAAGAAAACACTGTAGAAGTTTCTGGGAGTCACAGTCCTCTTCATAGGTCCAATTCTCTCCCAGAGAAGCTGGTTTCCATCCAGGATATTGAGTTTGACATATCCTTTGAACAAATCCTTTTTGGAACAAAATCCGAAATCTTTGTAAGTGAGACAATCCTAGATCAAACCATCTTACAACCCAAAACCCCTGAAATACTTTCTCTCAGAACAAAATTTGATCAACGCTTCCTTCAAGAATTCAACAAGTTAGAAGATCTAGTAGAAAATCTTGATCAAGATTTGTACCAGGCTCACTTTCAACAGTCTGTAGAACTTTCTTCCTTGACCATTGCTGCAATGTCCATCAAACATGAAATAATTCACTCTACATCCCCTAGCCCTACCTCTTCTACTTCTTCTGTCACTTCCCCTCTAATCACACAAGTTGTTGTTTATCCTCCACCAATCATGGCAACAAGATATGCTCCCTTGGTATTGGCTACTCCTTTACATGCCATGCCTCAGGAATATCAAACCAAACTTCTTCATTTTGATGGTATTGGTCCTCTGAATGCATAACAACATGTTTATAAGATGAATGATTATTTTGATTTGCAAGAAGTTGATAAAGCAGATGTCCATATGAGACTTTTTGCACAGATTTTGACCGGAGAAGTCAAAAAATGGTTCAAAGCTTTATGCCCTGCTACCATAGTTGACATTTCTGATTTCCAACAGATTTTTCTTGACAGATGGGAGGTAAATAAAAATCCTCTCCATATTTTATCAGAATATGAGAATATCAAAAGGAATCAAGGGGAAACAATGCATGATTACTGCATTCATTTAAACAATCTTTATAATGCAATTCCAGCTGAAATTAAACCCCCACAAGGTTTGACTTTAATCAATTTCCCTGATGTATTTGATGTTGATATGTCATATCAACTAAGGGAAAGGAATTCTGTCACTCTAGAAGACATGCAAAAAAGTGCAGTAAGCGTAGAAGAAAATCTGTTAGCGAGAAGAGCCAGGCAAAGAACAGAGAGAAGGGTTACAATCAAAGAAGAGCCTTCCACGTCTTCTTCATATGCTAAACTAGATTCCATAGTCAAAATTATGGAGAGAATGATGGAAAGACTAACCATCGCTGAAAGGAATCAACCCAAGGAAAATCAACGTGCCCCTCAGCTAAAAAATCCAAACTTCAGAAGGAACCCTCCCCATATCAGACAGAGGGATCCAAGAGATCAAAGAGAGAAAAGGGGGCCTGATCAGTAGATAATACCACCTCTTTAGGAGAATTATGCTGATGTTTGGGAGGAGATAATCAAAGAGTTGGATGATACTCACATAAACCTCATGGGTGTTCACGATGATGACTCCATTTTTCTTACTCAGGAAGAACAAGAGATTTTTCTCTTCTCACAAACAAAGGTGAATGAGGAGGAAGAGGAAATAGAACAACGTGACTTTGAGAATGCTATAATGGAGGTGCACAGACAATATAAATTAAGAATAAATAAGACTAACGACAATCCTACAAAGAAGGATACTGAAATAAAGAAAATGATTGAGGCCAAGAAATCCTCAGATACTTCTCTCAAGAAAACCCCTGAGAAGAATAATGTCGAATCTTCTGCAAAAATAAATACTAAAATTTCGCAAAGATCAAATCAAACCGAGGTCGCATATACTAGTCAGCCAAATACTTCTATCCAAAGAACTATGATAGAAAAACCAGAAGTGCAGAGCCAAAGCAAAACTTCCACTACTTTCAGCCTGGAAGGGGAACGAGCCAAATTGAAAATTCCTATTCCCCTATCCGAACTAATGAGAAAAAATGCTTACAGGTTGTAGGTGATTAAAGAATTAAGCATTGAACCAGAGATAGGTACAAAAGCATTGAATATTGGATCAGGAACGCACTCAGACACCGTAAATCTTACCGATGATCAACCCGCGCTGTTGTTCGGTCCTGAAGTGGATGGACAAACTGATAATGGTGTTGTTCCCCCTTTCTATATCAGTTTGAATATTCATGACAAAATCTTACACAACACTATGCTTGATTCTGATGCCTCTCATAACCTGATGCCTAAAGATGTGATGGAGAAGTTGGGGCTTGATGTCACTAGAGCCTATAAGGACTTTCATTCTTTTGATTCTAGCAAGGTCAAATGTATAGGGCTAATTAAACATTTATGTATCACCCTAACTAAAATCCCAACAAAAATTATGGTGATGGATATCATGGTTGCAGACATTCCTCTGAAATATTGTATGTTGGTATCTAGATCTTGGGGAGCTAAGTTGAAAGGTACTTTGTAGTTAGATATGTATTATGCTACCATCCTGGTATTTGGACAATAGAGAAGACTGTACATAGAGACTTTGATGAAGTATATGCTCAACAATTAGGAAAAACCACACAACTACCCATTATACTCTGCACACTCTGATATGGATTCATTCACATTGTACAATCATGGTGACCTGAATAATCGAATTTCTTAGTTGGAAGATGATGCACCTAACATGAAAGAAGATGAAGTAATCACTGAGGTAAAGAACATTGTAACATTAGAAAGTGATGAGCTACGTGTTGATTTCTGGAGTATGGGTTTTGATGGATTTGTGAGCAAAAAGGGAGCTGGAGCTGGAGTTTGGTTGCATAATCACAAATCAAGGTATTCAAAAAACCACTCCTACAAATTAAATTTCCAATGCACCAACAACATAGTTGAGTACAAAGATTTAACGCTCGACCTGAAACTACTGAAAAAAGTTGGTGCAAAAAATATTATGGTAAGAGGCGATTCTGAACTGGTCATTAGACAAATTAAAGGTGAGTATTAAACTAATAATCCTAGACTCAAAGCCTATATAAATGTTGTTTTAGATTTTTTAGAATGTTTCACTGAAATCAACTTGCAGGTAATGCCCAGAGGCTAGAACATACTGGAAGATGGATTGGCTACTTCAGAAGCCACATAAAAAATACCTTTCAAACCAAATCACCAATACACAATAGAGGTGAAGTGCAGACCAACCATCCCATATAACATCATATACTGACAGGTATTTGTCAACGATGATCAAATTGAAGACTTCCTGCAGTGTAATAATGATTTCAAATGTACAAATATAGATGTAGAGAGTGATGATGATAATGCAAATAAATCAGTTTTTGAAGGCAATAGTGTAAATAAAGTAGATTTAGATGAAATAAATGAAAATGAGGTAGACTCTGATATTTTACATTTGAAAAACAATGTTTTACCTAGAGGTTTGGTTCTGTTAGAAGAACTGTTTGATTTTAACGATGTAGCGAAAAAGTCAAAGATTGAAGCTAGTGGTAAAGAGGTCGAAGAGTGTAACATAGAAACAGAGGAAAAGCCCAAGATGATAAAACTTTCCAAATATTTACCCCCTGAGAAAAAACGCAAATACATTGATGTGTTTGAGGAATATGTTGATGTGTTTTCTTGCGGTTATGAGGATTTAAAATCTTATGACACAAGTATCATACAACATAGAATCCCAATAAAAGAAGAACACAAACCTTTTAGGCAAAAACGTGGGAGAATCAATCCCAAGTTACTCCCCCTGATAGAAAAGGAAATTAAAAAGATGTATGATGCCAAAATTATGGTCCCCTTGAGATTTTCCAAATGGGGTTCTAATCTAGTTCCTAACAGAAAGAAGATTGGCAAAATTAGGCTTTGCATTGATTTCAAAAACCTGAACAAACTTTCCCTCAAAGACAATTACCCTTTTCCTAAAATGGACCACATATTACAAAAGGTAGTTGGGGCCAGTAGGATATCCTTACTAGATGGTTTCTCAGGCTATAACCAAGTCCTTGTCCACCCATATGACCAACAGAAAACAACCTTCACCACACCCTGGGGAACTTTCATGTATGTGAAAATGCCCTTTGGTTTGATGAATGCTAGTGCCACCTTCCAAAGAGCAATGGATATTGCTTTTGTGGATGAACTTGGTAGGTTTATAGTCATATATCTAGATGACGTGACTGTCTACTCCAAACCCGATGAGGAACATTTACAGCATCTCAGACGAGTGTTTGAGAAGTGCAGAAAATTTGGGATTTCATTGAATCCCAATAAAACCCTTTTCAGTTTAGAGGAAGGCAAGCTGTTGGGGCACATAATCTATAAAGATGGAATTAAAATAGACCCCAATAGAATAGAGGCCATCCAAAAAATGGAACACCCTAGGAACATTATATAATTGCAATCATTCATTGGTAAAATAAATTTCCTAAGAAGATTCATACCCAATTTGGCTGAACTTCTCAGGAACATCACAAATATGTTGAAAAAAGACACCAAAATAAGATGGAACATCGAGTCTAAACAATAATTTGAGCAAGTAAAGCATGCACTTACACAAGCCTCGATTTTGATCAGTCCATATTACACCAAAGACTTCTATTTGTTATCTTTTGCATCTAAACACACCATCGCAACAATACTATTGCAAAACAACAGTGAAGGGTGCGAACAACCCATAGCCATTTTCAACAAGTCTTTGAGAGATGTTGCATTGAACTACAATATAATAGAGAAACAAGCTTTTTCCCTGGTAAAAGCTATAAAATATTTTAGAGTTTATATTCTCCATTCTCACATTATTGCCTATGTTCCAAATGAAGTGGTGAAGGATATCCTGGCTCAAGATAATCCGGATGGTAGGAGAGGAAAGTGGATTGTTGTTATTCTGGAATATGATATAGAAATAAAACCCACTAAACTGATCAAGGGTCAGGGTTTGGCCAAATTGATGGCCGAATCCAATTTTCATGCTTTAGACATTAACTTTTTGGTTGCAGTTGACGAGAAGGAAGAGCAGGCGACTCCAAATGTAAAAGAGGTATTCTTAAACTCTCCTTGGTACGCAGACCTAATTTTTGTCCTTCATAATTTACAAGCTCCTCCTAGTCTAACTAAGACCAAAGTTAGATTTATTAAACTAAAAGCATTGAAATATTGTATTCTAGATGAAAACCTTTACTGGAAAGAACCTGGAGGTATCTTACTTAACTGCTTACTAAAGGATGAAGCTGACAAGGTATTATATGATTTCCATGGAGGAGACTGTGGTGGGAATCTTAGTTGGAATACCATAGCTAACAAGATCCTCATAGATGGTTTTTACTGGCCCACATTGTTTGCTGATGTGCATCAAAAGGTGACCTCCTCCCACAAGTGTCAAATATTTGAAGGCAAAAGGAAACTTTTTCCCCTGCCCCTCAAACCTATTTTAGTAGAATCTCCATTCCAACAATGGGGTTTGGACTTTATTGGTGAGATTAATCCACCCTCTTCCGACCAACATAAGTGGATCCTCACAGCCACAGGATATTTCACAAAGTGGATTGAAGCTATACCATGCAGGCAAGCCATTGAGTCTGTCATCATAAAATTCTTGGAAACTAATATTATGTCTCATTTTGGATGTCCTAGGAAAATCATAACTGACAATGCATCGACCTTCAGATCCAAAAATCTTTTTTAGCCAGTACTACATTACTTTGGGACACTCCACAACTTATTACCCTTAGGGAAATGGACTGGCTGAGTCCTCAAGTAAAATTCTGGTGAATATCATTAAGAAAACACTACAAGAGAACAAGAAGTCCTAGCATAATAAGTTAGTTCATGCACTTTGGGCTGATAGACTGACCACCAAAAGATCAATTGGTATGTCCCCATACCAGTTGGTATATGGTACTGAGGTAGTTTTCCCTTCTTCTTTGGGGGCCCCTGTTATTAAACTATTGCAGGAAGTGAAAGCGGAGCCAAATGATACCCAAAGAATAATAAATCAGATGATCCAGTTGCAACAGTCCAGAGAAGAAGTGTATAACAAGACTCGAGTTATCTAGGAAGGTATCAAAAAGATTTATGATAAGAGAACTAAAGAGGATGATTTTGAGTTGGGTAATTTGGTGTTGAAGTGGGATTCCATAAATAAGGATAAGGGTAAACATGGAAATTTTGATATCTTGTGGAAAGACCCTTACATCATTCAAGCATTTAGAGGAAATAACACATTTTTTCTCAAAGATAGTGATGGAACAGACATGCCAGGTGGACCTATAAATGACAGGATGATGAAGCATTATTTACCACCCCAATAAAGACCCTATCCATCCATTTCCACTGTACAAACCATTTCTTTTACATTCAGGTTATGTGTGGGTGATGTTGGTCAGATGGTTGAATCCTTTAGAGAAGGCCCTAAGCCACAGACTAGTGCCACCAATTTTTCAAAATAAAATAAATCAATTTGTAGACGAAGAAATGGAGAAAATATTTCAAGACATTAGGAAACAGGTTCTTGGCACCTCATAAGGACAACATCATCCCCAGGTGGATCCACTATTATAACCCTATGTTTCATAGGATCAATTGGTGACTGAAAATTTTTTACTCTTGTTGTATTTTTGGTTGTAAATAATATTTTATTCTGCAAATGATTTACAAAAGAAAGAAAAGTAAAGAAAAAGAAAATAAAAAGAAAGAAAAGGAAAAAAAAGAAAAGAAAAAGAAAACAATAGAAAAAGAAAATAAAAGAAAAAAGAAAAGAAAAAGAAAGAAAGAATAAAAGAGGGTATGAAAAGAAAAATGATTAACCTCATGCAATAAGAATGTATTGATCCATACAATCTAACCATGGTCAAGTCTTTTTAATTTATGCTGATAGGATTAATGAATAAAGCTTGGCTAAACTGTTTAATCCTAGCCAAGTTAGTTAGGTTAGCTAGTGAGTAAATTTGATCAAACTGTTTAAACTTGATCAAATAGCCCCAGGGTAGAGTAATTTTTAGCCCAACAGTCTAATCTAGGTTAATTGTGCTAGGTAAATAGATTAGGACATAGGTTAGTTGGTTTGGCTTTCAATAAAACAAGCATAAAGTCGGTTGAAATTCTTTGTTTTGATGTTAGAATGTTGTTTCCTAACCCCTTGGTGACAAAATGAAGGGGAGCAACGCAAAAACCCACAAAATGGAATTATCCTAAGTTTTTGCAATGTAATGTGATTCACACTTTGTGATTAAAGGGTGTACATAGATCAATGGATGAGAAAACGACGCTCAGATCTATGATCGATAGGTGATATCAGACCCCCCCGACTGTTCTACCTTTAACGATGGGGGGGGGGGGGTCTGATATGGTGGTATTTCTCAACGGGCCCCATCCTAACGTGGCACAATTATGTTAAATAAGACCCCCATTTCTCTAAACCAGTTACCGCCTACCCCCTCGATAAACCGCCATACCAGATTCCCATACCACTGCCATCCCATGACGTCACACTCCATTACTACCACTTGTAAGTCATGTGTCATTACTCAGCCATCGTACTTTTTCCCCACTCACTCATCACATGTCACGTCCCTTTTCTTTCTGATCATTCACTATCCTCCACATCATCCTCATGCACCAGTCACCCATATTTTACCCACCACCTCATCCTCGAGATATCTATTTCCCTATCAATGCGGGAAAACATATCCATTAGCCTGCTGACTTTTCCTCCATGCCCCAATAGATACCCGTTCATCCATATAATCCTGTTTTTCACCAATTCTTCACTATTCATTATCCATATGCCGCTAAAACCTTCATCCTCTTTTCTTTTTCTGCCCATAACCCCCATTAATTCTCGAAAATTACAGTCAACATCACTCTTTTTTGGATGTTTTAGGTATAAGTCAAATTGATGGCGCCAAAGTCCAAACATTCAAAGATCAATGAAAATCCATTCCTCCCATCTACTATCGACCTCAACTGGATCCCTCTGGCCGACAAAGATTACCTAACTTCAAAACCCAAATGAGAATTCGATTTTTTTGAATTACACTCATGGTTCAGAGACACCTTCCTGGACCAGAGTGACGAGATTGGACTCTGGGAGTCCAATATCCCACTATATCTTTTTCCCCAAATTCATCATTTCCCAAAGTTCACCCTCAAGTGGCAGCCGCACTATCTTCCCAATCAGAGAGCTATCGTTTCATCATCTGGAGAGACCCTGTTCACCATTACACTAGAAACCATTGACTAGATGATGCAAATTCCTAGAGCCAAATCCCTTTCTCCTTTTACCATTGAGATTCTAACTGAAATATGCAAGAAATTATATTTTCCCCAAAGAGCGCAAATTTTTGATCTTTTCCTCCCTGAGAGTGCTCAATTTCCCAAGAAAAATCCCCCTACCATTCCTCCATGTTCTCAACAAAAGTTAGCTAAGTCATTTCATCCATGTGTTGTCTTCTCAGGTATTATTCAGACAACTGGGTGGACAAACCCATCTTGGGTTTCTTGTCCATTTTCTCCACCGAAGAAAAGGCCACCACCCAGTTCAATTTCAGCCAGTTTTTGGCTGATAACATTCACGAACAACTTTTCAATTTTCCCACCAAAGGTATGTTCATGTATTCATCAATACTGGCCTACATGTTCCTGTTTTTTCAGTCATAAAATTTTTCTTTCTTCCTACAGAAGCCCGACAAAGATGGTGATCCACAACCAGTTACAACCTGGACATCATTGTTAATAAGGAGCTTGTCTGAGTTTGGTTTTAAGCATTTCATCGACCAATTTTACCACCCAGTGGTAAGCATGTTAACTAGATGGAAAGAACCCAGAATAAATGAAGAGATTCAAAGGATCCTACACCTATTAGACCTTGCTAAAACAGGGGATTGGTATTTGTACCAGGATCACACAGAGATCAGAATCTACGGATGTGAGTTGCCCCCCTACAAGATGCCCAAGTTCCTACCTGTCAGAATATTATCCTTGGAGTATATAAGACAAATGATCAACTCTGATGATATTCATTTTGTGGCCCTTAAAAAGAAACAATAGCTCAGGGTTAAAGGTCAAATAGGTTCTTTCATCTGCAATAGCAGAGCGACAGGAGAAGAAGCAAACAAGTTGTTACGAGAGATGGATTTCATGCAAAGTTTCCCATGGAATTACGATCCTTGTGGTGTCATTGCAGAAATCAGACTAAGGAATAAAACCTCTCCATATGCTCATGTTCCTAAACCAGAAATTGAGAGGTTAATGAACCAGACAGAGTGGGAGGAGAACACTCTGATAGATACAGAACAACATCCCCCCTCTGCCAGTATTTCATAGACCACTACTCCTCAAGAACCAATAGAGAAAATACTTAGGAAAGATGTATCTCCCTCATTTTTCGAAGTCTCAGCAGATGATTTTCAGGTTTACAGGAAAAGGCCCATGACCAATCATACACTTGACAGGTCTGGTGGAGAAGAGACTTAGTCTACTACAGTCATGGAAGGTGAAAGTTCTCATTTTTCCTCAGGAACGCAGATGACGATGTCTACCTCCTCGTCGAAGAAGCAGGGTGATACAACATTAACGACCAGAGTTGCACTGGAGCATGCAGAACTGAATCTCTTTGAGAAATATAACCTGATTAAGAAGAAAAAATGAGATGCTGACAAACAGTACCTATGTCCAATTTTGCAAACAAACATCCACATCCCAACATAGATTACTATCTTCTTTTGATACAGAGAAAGGGAGAATGCACATGGCCTATTTGCAAGCATATGTGCCTCAAACCAAAACAATTTCTAATTATAAAAGGGCATATGCTGCAGAAGTACACCTAGATCATCAGATATATTTGCACAGACAGACTGGAGAAATGATCTTCTCCACCTTGGAAAACACCTCCACAACTGCAACAAAGTTGCAGGTTTCCTTGAACAATGCCCAGACTCAACTGAAACTAGAGAAGGTGTCCTCTTTGGGAAAGGATAAAAAAATAAAGTCCTTGGAAGAACTAGTGCTTAGAATTGGATATGATCCATCCAATATAAAAGCAGCATAAGAGATTGTCAAAAATAAGAATGCAGACATAGCCGCCTTGAGGAAAAAAATGAAAATATCTACTACTGAAGACCCACAGACTAAAGATATGTCTAAGACTAAAGGAAAGAAAGAAGATATGTTGAATTTAATCATGGAGACGAATGCTCATATTAAAGAAATGGAAGCCGAGATGGACAAGCTAGTTAAGGAAAAGGAGCAGAACGTGCCAATGGCAGTCATACCATTGGATGTAGTTCCTATCATAGGGGTCATTACAACAACGACAACATCAACCACTACAGGGGAAATTCTAGCAGTGACCTCAACGACAGCTCGAGATGCAACAAAGAAATTGGAAAAAGTGATGGAAGACATGACTCTACAAGGGACATAAATCAGAAAACTGCATGAAGAGATTCAAAATCTCCAAAATCTGAAGTCCACATTCAATGCCAGCTACAACACTGAGATGAATAAAGAAGAGAGGCTCAAACAGGAACTGCAATAGCTACAAAGGGAAACAATCATGTCTAAGACACTATCATAGGCTAAAGAAAAGATTTGGATGAACATCTGCAAATCAATGATCGAGATATGGCCCCTGATACAAATTATGTTTGAACAGCATGAGCTAGTGCAGAGATCCAGACAGGCCATCGAAAGGATAAAGGGTGAATTGGGAGAAATGCCTACAGAGGCAAACAACATCATCAGATTCTTAAATTCTATATCAAAAGAAGAGCTGGAAGCCCTACAAATTGAAGACATGACCAAAACTATTCTTGAAGTCAAGAAAGTCTTGATGAAGAGGGGGATAATTCTACAACTTGAGGAGAGATTTCAGACAATGGATGTTGCAGTACAAAGGTTTTTCAGTAAGGTCGACTCTTTGCAGAAGAATGGCCTTCCAAGTTTATTTGTGATCAATAACAAGCTGATTACTCTCTTAGACTACAAGCAAAAAAATCCTCATAGTGGAAAAGGACAGATCCAAGTTTGCAGGCATACAGGGAAACATCACAGATAAATCCTTTTTGGAAACGTTGAAATTAGACCTGAGTATTCAACACAAGATAAAGTATCTTTTCATCACCAAGCCCACCTTCGCTAAGTATACAGAGATGAATGAGGTATATCGAAGGTTTCTTAAAGTCACTATTCCCAGTCAGTAGAGATGGGAAGACCTATGTGACTTGATCGACTAAGAAGATGAGGTGTACATCCAAGTCAGCACGTGGAGTAGTCAAAGTCAAGTTGATGACTCACCAACAACTTTCCCCAAAATCAACATAAAGAATTCGACAGATCATTAACATTTCCTACAATTCTGTATTTTGTTATCTAGTTAGTTAGATTTGGATTCTACCACATCCTGATCATTAATGACAGGACCAAATTGTAATTTTATCTATAAATAATTCAGACTTCGAAGTATTGAGGGTTGATCTTTATGCCCAAGCAAGCTATAAAATGCAATATTTTTGAGGAGATCTACCAGTAATAAAAAAGGATGATTCACAGGATTCCCATGTGTTAGTGTTGGTGATGTTTACTCCTCTTCATTGAATGGTTTATCTTACTTAGTTATCATTTTGTTTTCTATATATGATCATTTAAAAGAAGTTAAAGTTGTAGAATTTATCTTCGTATACTCTGTTTCTGGATTTTGAAGATCTAAATGTTTGTCTTCTGATATTGTGATAAATAAATTCTTGAATGCTTCTTTATTACAATTGATTATCTCATCTATTTATGCTATCCATCACTTTAATTCTCAAAGATCCAACATTTGCATTATCCTTCCCTGTGAAGAAACCTATTAAAATTTGTTCTCTGATCTCAAACCTTAACACAGACCCCATAGCCCAATGGATGTGTAAGAAATATTTCATCCATTTTATACAACAAACAACACATTCCTATTTATTTAACTAACCTAATATCTGAAACCTGAAACATATATAAATATTACAGAGAGACCCCTCTCTGAAACTGGTAGGGCTAGATCCCAGTTTCAAAGTGGTTGGATAAAGTTACCTCTGATAAATTTCTTCTACCTCTTGACAACCTATGGGAATTTACAGAGTGTTAACAACATCTACATGTACGTGGAATGTCTTCTCCCAATATGGGAATACTAGTATTGGTGCGGTTACCATATTCTCTTTTAGAGTATCTAGACCATGTTGACAGTCCTCATTCCACTGGAAATTTGTGTCTTTCCTTAGCAATTTCTTCATTGACACAGTGATCTGTGCGTAGCCTTTTATAATTTTCATATCGTATCCTATGTGTCCTAATGTCGCTTTTAATTGACAAAATGTTTTTAGTGGTGGCAGGTTAACAATTACTGCAATCTTGGCAGGATCTACTAGCAAACCTTGCTTGCATACTATATGGCCCAATAGTATCCAAAAAGGTGTTTTGAATATGCACTTATTGATATTTAACGATATTTGGCACTTCCTGCATCTTTCTAACATCAACCGTAAGAATTCAATGTGTTCCTTCAACAAGCTATAGACTGTCCAATCATCTAGGTATACTTCTAGAAACTGGTGAATACATTCTTTAAATGCAGCTGGTGCATTCTTCAATCCAAACAGAATGACTGTATATTGGTATGATCCCCATTCTATGGAAAAATTGGTCTTGTATCTGTCTTCTGGTGCTATCTTGATCTGATGGTATCCTGAGAATCCATCGGTGAATGAATAAGCTTCCTGTCCTCCTACATTCTCCAAGACTTCATCTATGATTGGGGTAGGGAACGGATCATGTAAGCACGCATCGTTCAACTTCATCAAGTTGACACATATTCTTATACCCCCTTGTTTCTTCTCCTGAACTACCATCAAGATTATCCATTCAGATTCTTCTACAGGTTCTATGATTCCAGCCTTCAACATCCTATCAATCTCATCTTTGAATTTTTTCTTATATATTGGGTTTAGTCTATATGGTCGTTGTATGATTAGTCTTGCCTCAGCTCTGAGCGGTATTTTCATTTCTCCTATCTCTCTCGCTATTCCTTTCATTTATGTGAATGTTTTTGGGAACATGTATTTTTACTCACGCAGTAACTATGTTATACTTTCTACTGTTTGCTCATCCTAATAGTCTCCAATGCTGGCGATTTTGGGATTCTCCACTGTCCCGATGTTGACTTTATTCACCTTGATCGACGTAGAAATCACTTATGATTCTAGAGGTGGAGCCTCCACTTCTCTCTCACCTTCAACTTCCTCAATCTGAATATTGCACAGATCATCTTCATCTAGTACTTCTTCCTGCACATGGTAGCATGAAAATAGTTCTTTCACTGTCTGTCTGTTTTTTTGTTGTTCATCTGTTATAAGTTCAACTTCTGGTTTCTTAATTAATATCACCCTTCTTATTTGTTTAAGTGTTGCATCTATGTTGGGGTTCTCATGCTCAAGTGAGAAAGTGATTGTAAAGTTCTACTGTAATACTATCCAGCTCGTAGTTCATGTTCACGGTTCTTGGTCTGTATACTAGTTTGTTGGGATGCCCTCTAATGTGTGTACAAAATGGTGAGGTCGTTCCTCGTGTGGTGTCATTTTCCACAGTGCTTTGTATATCTCCAAGTGTTTTTCTGGTGTCCCCTGTCCATCATATTTCTGTCGTTGGTTTCTTCCTTGTTCCGTGGAAAACAAAATGCATAGTAATCTCTTACATTGGTACTAGTCCTTGATTGTTTCTTTGTGCACACCCCACCATCTCACAGGTGTCGCATTGAGTGCTATATCTAGTGCTAAGAGTCTCCAATTTTCTAAC
This sequence comes from Picea engelmannii, assembly GCA_009831015.1. Taxonomy (NCBI): domain Eukaryota; kingdom Viridiplantae; phylum Streptophyta; class Pinopsida; order Pinales; family Pinaceae; genus Picea; species Picea engelmannii. Next base: position 14,047 of record WSFP011479516.1, read on the forward strand.
ACTTCATCTTCATACCGTGTCAAGAATGATTCTAGATCATTCACCCCATGGAAGCTGGGTGGTTCACTTTCTCCGTACCTACCCATGTTACTGTGCTGTCTATTCTTGCTCATATTCTTGTGGAAACTTCGTGTAACCTCTGTTGCCAATTCTCCAAGCCCGTATCGGAGTCTGACGCACATGAGGTGATACTCCACCAACTGAGTAGTACCCCATATGCAGTTAGTTTTACATAATATTCCTCTCATGCAATCATTCTATACATCTGGTTAATTTCTTCCAGGTCTAAGAAATTAGGCTCTATAAACCTTTCCCCTTTCAATGGGTCTAATGGTGCAATGAACCTCTATTATCCTAACTCGAAGGTCATTTTCTGCATCTTTAAGTTGATTATGGCCTGTTTATCAAACACCCAATCCAAGATGAGCAATGCTAGATAAGATGTTTTGCTACCCACTATCTCTATTACTTTGAAGTCGGCTTTAGTCCGCACTCCATCCAAGTCTACTGTCACTCCTTTTAGTCTTTCAATTGGTAGAACTTTGTGTTGATTTGCTAGTTTCATCTAAACCGATGAATATCCTAATGTGGGATCTCCCATACATTGCCATGTCTTCTTGGGTAATACATTGACTTCAGATCCTAAATCCAGTATAATATCCCCCATGTTGAAATATCCAATGTTGGCGTTCATCCTGAACTCCCTACCTGTTCTCCTCCTTGTATGTAGGTGATTGATTGTTTTTTGTTCTAGCTTTCCTTCTGCCTCTACGTTACATATTTCTAGCATATTTTGTAATATTTTGATAGAGGATGGATTATTTATTAATTTTACACATGATTTCAAAAAGACTTTGATCATACTTACTTGTCCCAGGGGTTGCGTTTCTTTGGTGTGATCCAATGATAGAGGCATCTCGTACTCTGGTACTTCCTTACTATGCTACGCGGTTGATGTCGACGCAATGTCTGGCTTCATAAATTCTTGTCTGGCTTGCTTAAATATCTCCTTCTTGTTCTACGCATCAAACTGCTTCCTTGGTTTGACATTCTTCTTCACCCATTGGTGTTGTGATGACTCTTGTTGTACTGCATCGTTTCCTATTTTAGCTCCTCCGTGTGTAAATATGTTGATGTTTCTTCCTTCATCCCTCACTTATGCTAAAATCCACTGAACATTCTGATTGTTTTGATTCCTCTTTTCCTGTATCTTCCCTAGTAGCGTAGGAAATTCTTCCGTGTCATGATCCGATGCACGACAATACATACAGGTCGCTAATGGAAGTGGACATTCTCTTGCATAATGTCCTGGTTGTTAAAAATTGTCACATACCACTGGTCTACCTCTTCCAGAGCCTCCTCTTTCTCTTCCTTCACCTCTGTAGCCATCTCGATCATCTTGTGGCGCGTTCTACTGAGGCGTCTGGTTATACTGCGCAGTATTATAGTGTGGTTGTGCGATGTTATACTGTAGTTGTGTAGTGTTGTATGGTTGTTGCGCAGTGTTGTACTAGGTTGGTATTTTATTAAACTGGGGTGTGGCTTGCCAAATCATCATTTCTATCTGTACATGATATGTATTTGATGTTCTCTCTCTCATCAACTCCATGGTTCTACAATCTTTGTCATCATGGCCTAATGACTTGCAAAAGTTGCAATACGAGCTCTTCGCTACTGTCTGGTACTTTTGGATCATTAGGTAGTGATATGGATCATGGCCCTATTTCTTATAGATCTCGCACCATAGTCCTCCTGTTGGTAATGGATTTGGCATTCCTGCTGCCATGTACTGCACGAATGTTGGACATTCATTCTTATGGTGTCCTTCTTGTTGATTAAGGTTGGTTGTCATTGATGTCAACCCTTGAAGAAATCCCCGTAGCACAAATATTGTTTGATGTAAATATGACTCATTATTGTTTTGTCATGGTTGATAAGAAGAAAAATATGGATGAACTCCAAAGTGTTCCCCTTATGGTGAAAGCCCTCACAAGAAGACGCTTTGTGGAGTAAGAGAACCCATGATTAATTGTGGAATAATGAGATGAAGGAAAGTGAATTTTTTAGGGAAAATATCCTAGATGGATAGTGATTTTCATGTCATTTCTGGTAGTATGTGGAACGTCACATAGTTCCTCACAGTTAGAGAGTTATGGCCATGAGAAGTTGGAGACCCCAGATTTGGGTAATGGACCCAAGTTTGTTTGATGGGTAACGGTATGAGTTATGATATATTTTTAGATAATACTATTCTATATGGATAGTACATGTTATGCCATTTTTGGTGGTATGTATAATGTCACATAACTCCTCACGGTTTGAGAGTTATGGCCTTACGAAGTTGGAGGACCCTCATATGT
>WSFP011479517.1:0-16405 GCA_009831015.1 Picea engelmannii
AGTTGAGCTCCCCTGATTATAAATTTTGTGACCATGTGGGGCTATATATGGAGTTGTGTTTTCCAAAATCATTGGAGCCTGAAGAATTATTCACTTTATCATCATTTGGGGGTATGGTCAGTGTTCCAAGCCATGTTCTCATTATGTTGTCATACCTCCCTACTTTTTTGTGGATCATCTGTAGTAAAGAGAAGAATTATATTACCAGGCAGTCTGGGTGGCTATGGTGGAAGTTGTATTTCACCTAGTGCCTTGTAAAAAGTCTGTTAGCCTAGGATTGCAGATAAATAAGATCCTTCTGGAGCCCATGTGTTTGTTTTCATTTTTTAGTAGAATAGTGTACATATTTCCCTGTTTTCTTCGGCCAAATTTTTGAGCTAGACTCCATAGCCCAACATCTAAGGCACTAGAACTGTGCGTTCTTGGCAGCTCGCAGGGAGCATGCCATCCCCTGTGGATCCAACTGTTATCACATAAGACTTTCTAAGGGTCACAAAGTGACCCAGTCCTTTTCTTGCGTAGGTATCAGCCTTGAGCTCAAAACGTATCTTTCAGAATAGTCTATTTCGGGTTTGAAGCGCAAGCAACAGGCAGTTTAGTATTTCAGCGGTGAAGATTCCTGGAGAATTTCAGATCCGTGGCTCACCGACATTTAGAACCTTAAAGTTGTGTGAAGTAAAGCGTCAAGGAAAAACCCCAAAGCAAGCATGAGTTGTTGATCTTGAGGGGGATAGGTGGAAATCGATCCAAGTGTTTGGGGAAATGAGCTTCGAGAGTTTTGAAGTGAGAAGTGCATAAAACTTCTGAAGAGCTAAAGCCCGAACTCCCAAAGCAATCATGGACCATTGATCTCAAAATCAGCAGGGAGTCGTTGATCTTAGCGACAGTTCCTCCCAAAGTCCCAAAGGCCCGAAGTGCCCGAAGTCCTGAAGTGGTCGAAGTACCGAAGTGTCGAAGCACGTGGCAGCAGATCCTTCTCTTCGGGGGTTTTTCCTCCGCAGGGTTTTTCATGTTTCACTTTCAAAACACCCGAAGCCTGAAGGCCCGAAGTAAGTCTCAACCGTTCGATTCAAATGGAAACACGACGCCAAATATAGAGCTCTGGAGGAAAGTAAAGGGGGGGAAATCCTGAAGACCTAAAATAGCTCTCGATTGTTGATCGAGAAGGGAGCATAAGGGTTGTCGATCTAGTTGAAGGGGTCAAAGTCTAGAAACAGGAACAGAGTCATTGAATCAAGACGACGCGTGTCGCCAAATCTATAGCTCTGGGTAAAAGCACATGGAAGAGGGCGAGGTTTGATATTTGATTTCCTTGAATTCTAAAGCCACAAAAGGATCTCATTCGTCAATATTTGGAGGCCACACGTCGTCAAATCCTTAACTATGGATGTTTTTCTTCAAGGAAAAATAAGTTTGAGTTTTCAGTTTCCTGGAGCCCGGAGACCCGAAGGAGATCTCAAACATCTTTTTAAGAGGATACGTGGCAGTCATTAGTATGGACATGTGGCGCACTCATCGGTCATGACACTAGGCACCTATTTGGAAGTGACACATGGCACTCAGTCCAAGCAGTCGTGGGCATATCATTCACATATTTATGAGTGACATGTGTCAATTCTCTTTCATGACACGTCAGCATAACAGTAACAGGTCATTCTTTGGGAGGTGTTATTGTTCAAAGTCAAGAGTAGCATCCCCCTCCCCCGGGGCATAGTTTGGTGGATTCTAAAGTTAGCAGGCGGTTAAGCTTGGCAGTAGCGCTAAATCTAGCAGGTGCGCCCAGATTGCAGACTGTGTCCAGATCAACGGCCATGCTTCATTACGAGGATGCAAATTGCTCGATCGATAAAATTATTGAGCGGTCCCACAATTGAAACCGTGGTTTGGAGAAAGTGATACGTGGCAGAAGGCAGTGGATTGTGGGCCCAAAAGCGGTGTGAGTTCAAACCGATTTTGATGGCCCCGCAATCATGTGCTCATATAGTTTCCAATCTAAGAGAAGCACGTGGCCACCCCCTAGGCACTAAGCCTCATCCTGATCTCAAGGGTTCAGTTAATAAATGAAAGGACTGGTGGTTGAAACCTTGACTCACTCAGTAATTGTAAGGCATGGAAGGTTCGACTGTGGGGACTGAAACGTCAACCCATGGTACCCCTGTGGACAGATTTCCCTGCAAAAACCATGTCTATCTGAGATCGCGTCTGACAGAGGAATACATGCACAGTCTGACAGAAGACTACTTGGACACAATGCTTTTAATGTAGTGATCAGATCACACTCCTGATAGTCGGGAACTATTCTGAGTATAAATAAGTATTTTTGATATTTTGTTAAGGTCGTCAACCAGTTAAGCAGAGCTCCTTATTTTGTAATTTTTTGATGCTAGAATTGTTCTCTGGTTATGTACCAAATTTGAGACTTTCATGTTAATAGAAGTCAGCTTCTTTTCATCTCTCTGTAAAAAATATGCTAAAACACTCGGGCATGGAGGATCCAGTCAGGGGTTGTTATGTTGTTGTAATGTAGGTTTGATTACAGTGGTATTGTGGTCAGTTTTAGTCAGCTCCCTTGTTATCTTTTTCCCTCTTACACTGAATGGCTCGAGCATGGAGGATTCAGTCCAGTTGTTGTAGCTGCATTGTGATGTAGGTTTGATCATTGTGTTGTTTGGACATATTTCAATGTCTGAAGCTTGAGCTCAAGAGTGATCTTGAGTCTGCGTTTTTCTTCTCCAAGTTGCTTGAAATCTTGATGCTCATAGCAGTCTTGTTCACCTTTCTCACTAAGTCTTCCCTCTGCTCACACTTAAAGTACTCAATTCACTGACTGAAGGTAATGTGGCCCTCACTTCCATGTGCATTTTTTGTCCAGTTTCATGTTGAACATCATTCATATATTGAGTGTTTTCCATTGACCTCCACTCATATAAAACCAACATCCACCAAAAACTCTAATGGGTAATGGGCTTATCCTCCCGCAATATGAGGGTGACTCTCAGTGATAATAGAATGAAATGAGTAAAAAACTGAATACAATAACAAAGAGATACGAAGAACAACAACAAATATCTTCTGAACAATAACTTATATTGAATAAATAAAATAGGCTAAAACTGTAAAACTGCAGAACTGAAAACAACTTGCTCGAATGGTGGTAGTTATCTTTGAGAAGAGATATGGTTGTTGTGTGCATTTGTCTAAGAAGAATCATTACAATGAGGCTCCAAAGGCATTTTTAACATTACTCATGAATTCCAAAACCATAGACATCCAAAAACCTAACCCTAGGAGATGAAACGCCAAAAGTTATGTGGGCTCCAATGGGTAAGTTGGTACCTCAACTTCCCAGGGTCATAAATTTTTCATACGACCTCCATTTTAGGTGCGTGATAGCCCATTGGAAAGGTATTTTCGAGAACTACACATTATTTCATCAAAATCTAACTCCGTCTATAGTTTTACTGTGGCAAGCCAAAAAAACATTTTTTAGAGCCCCAAAATGGACCTGAAAGTACAGAAAGATGTATTGACATGAAAACTTTCAAAATAATCCAGTTGGATTAGGTGGGAAGCCACCAATATTCACCTGGAAGATGTGTAGGGATTCAGAGTGCCCCAGAGGTGTATAACCCACAATTACAAATAATTACAAAAGAACGTGTTGAACTAAAAACTATTAAGAGGAGCCAGTTGGAAAAGGTGGGCGGCCACCAATATCCACCTATATCAGGACATACCATTATGGTTTGAAACATTTGTTTGGAAAACCAACACTAAATTACATGGAAACTAGATGGATGGAATTCCTCAGTGAATATCACTTTGATACAAAACACATTAAAGACAAGGAAAATAAATTGGTTGATGCTCTCAATAGGAGAGTGCATGAGATGCATGCTACACCCATTATAGCATGTATAGGTATAATTTAAAATACATAAATTTAGAGGATGCAAATTTAGATCAAAACTATTTGCATATAAAAGAAACATTGCAACAAAGTAATTTTCAGCAGAAACTTAAATATTTTGAGTTGAAGGAAGATGGAGTCCTCATGTACAGAGGAAAAGTATATGTGTCAAACTCTAGAGAGATGAAAAATACAGTACTGAGAGAAATGCACAATGTGTGATATGTTGGGCACCCAAGATATCAAAAATCAATTGTTTTTGTAAGAAGCCATTACTTTTGGCTAGGAATGAAGAAAGAGGTGGTTGATTACATATCTAGATATTTAAAATGTCAAAAGGTAAAGGCTAAGCATAAACATCTAGCTAGGTCGCTGCAACCATTTCCCATTCCTCAGTGGAAATGGGAAGTCATTACAATTGATTTTATTACTGAGCTACCGAGAAAAGTGAAGAAGCATGATTCCATCATGGTAGTGGTGGGTAAATTAACTAAGACTACATGTTTTATTCTGGTGAAGAAAAATCACAAGGCAACCAACATTGTAGAAATTTACATGAAGGAAATTGTCATGCTACATGGAGTGCCCAAGGAAATTGTTTTGGAAAGAGATCCCAAGTTCCCATCAAATTTCTAAAAGGGGTTGTTTAAAGGATTTGGGACAAATTCAAATTTTAGTACAACATATCACCTAGAGTTAGATGGGAAAACATAGAGGACTAATAGGATAATTGAGGACATGTTAAGAATGTTTGTAATGGACCATCCATACAAGTGGGAAGGCTATATCCATTTAGTCATATTTTCTTACGATAATGGGTACCATGAATCATTGAAGATGAGCCCATTTGAGGCCTTGTATGGCAGAAAATGCAATATGCCAATGAGTTGGGATAACCCAGAAAACATAGCAGTTATTGGGCTAGATTTTCTAAAGGAAGTGGAAGAGAAGATGATAAAGATCAAGCAGAATTTAAAGTTTTCTAGGACAGGAAAAATATTTATGCAGACAAGAACAATACTTACATATATTTTAAAGTGGGTGAGCATGTGTTTCTAAAAGTAAAAGAGAAAATAAGTTCGCTAAGATTGGGAAGCTTCCCAAATTTGGCAACGAGAGATTGTGGGCCTTTTGAAGTCTTGGAGAAGATAGGACCGATTGCATACATGATAACATTTCCTGCATCGATGAGATTTCATAATTTATTTCATGTGTCTTTATTACAGAAATATTTTCCTGACCCTAACCACATAATTGATTGGATTGTGATCTAGGTGGAACATGAAGGATACTTTCGAGTGGAACTAGTGTGCATCCTCGACCAAAAAGTCAAACTATTAAAGAAAAAAGATATCGGCCTGGTAAAGGTCCAATGGACCTACTATAGTCATGATCAAGACTCTATGTGGGAGCATGAGGAGATCGTATGGGAGGAGTATCCACAAATGTTTGTCATTTTTTTAAGAAAACAAAATATAAGAATGGAAGACTTCATTTTGGGAAACTAGAGTTCCTGGAACCACATCTCAGAGATTCCTGGCCAACTTGCATTGGAATCCATGATAAAAGAAAGGTACAGCCTAATGATCCATTTTCAAAGAAGGGGGTACATTCCTTGGGTTGGGTAGGTTGAGAGGAACAAGAGATTATGGTTGGAACTATTGTTAGACTTGTGAAATTTGCAGAATTTTTATTTTTCTTAGTATTATGATGTAAGATTTGTACATGTATATCGGTATAGTGTTGTGCACCGAGGACGATGCCAAATTGTAGGGGAGGGGGAATGTAACATCCCTCCTATAATACCTAGTTTAGTAATGTATAATGTATATATGATATATGGTCATGGGCCAATCGATGTAATATGTGAACTTGTATAGCCAGAATTTATAAATAAAAGTGTGATTCTAGATGCAGATGGACATGGACAGAGATATGGGGGTTGTGTTATCAACAAGAGAGGAGGGGTATAATGGGGTCTTATTCATGTGTTTTAAATCCCAAACATTTTTCTTGATTTTAATGTTTTGAGTGAACCTTCTAATTGTTCTCTTGAGTGTAGAAGAGCCCAATCATCAATTACATGTAAGAGGGTGGGTGTGAGAAGTCACATCCCATAGTTATTGGGGGCATGGGTATGAGTACAATTATATTAGGGAAGAGTGTGATTCAAGTAAGCAGAAAAAGGAGGAAATTTGTATGGGGGGAGGAGAGGAGTTTTTACAAGGATATTTTGGGGACAACAAGAGGGAGCAAGGTGTTGGATCTTGGAGGAAACAATGGTGGACATGTTGGCAGCTATTTAGAGGAATTCAACTTTGAGAGAAAAGTTACTCTAGAGAAATTATTCACTTCATATTGAATTTGCATCCCTTTGTCCATTTAAGTCTGAACACATTGTTCACCCCCCAAGCTCTTCCATATTTGACGGAGAACCTCATTGTCTCTCTTATATGAGATTGCCTTTGATGGAGGATTGAAGTGGTGGAGGCCCAGTTATAAGGGACTTAGTTTCTCGGTTATGAACGTGCCGACGTGGAAGTTTGTAATTCATACACTTCTGTTGATTACATTTTAATAGAAATACTCTTTTCTCATCCAATTAATGTCTTGAAAATATTTGAATTATTACTCCATGGGTGTATTTGCTATGAAAATTTATGGATTATGCTATTATATGTGCTAACATTATATATTATCACCATATTCTTTTGTATCTTGGTTGTTGAGGACAAGTTGCAGGTGTATAGCTTTGAGTCAAGTGTTCAATGGTGGACTTCATCGAATGTCTGGATGAGGTAGGCTCTTTATATTTTCTTGATAGCATCTTTGTTTAAATAGCATACTTGAGATTAGAGTTGATTTTTGCAGTCATTTCCATACGTTGTGGTTTACCCCATGCCATAGAGTGATTTTCCTCGTAACAATATGGATGACTATCATCCATGATATTAATGACTTCGAAATATGCTATACTACACACCCCATATATATTCACAAGTACCCGTAACAGTTGGCCAATTGGTACTATCTTGTGTTTGTTCGTCAATCTTAACTAGACAAGAGAACAAATTAACTTTGACTTCCCCATCGGTTCTCATGTTTTCTTTGGTAAAAAATTTACATCAAAACCCAAGTCCAGAATGACATTGTCCATGTCATATTTCCCAATCTGTACATTTAGTATGAACTCTCTTCTTGCCCTCTTTTTGCACAATACCTGATTCACTACCCTTTGGGTAGTAGGAACGTCTCTTTTTCACACGTAATGATTAGTCATTCCATGCAGTGCATTCAATGTAGTTTCATCTTTCATCAATTATAAACAAATTTTTAGAAATTCTTTCAAAGCACTTACTTATTAAGTGGAATTTCTAAGATAGTACGATCATAGACCGAAGGCATGTCAACCAAAGGAGGTGTAGTTGATGTTGATTCTGTCCAACATGGTCCTAGTATCTCCTTCCTTGTTTGTTGAGACATCTGTTTTTCTTGTTGTGGGTCAAATTTCGACATAAGTCATGTTGATTTCCTCACTAATTTCTCAAACTACTTCCCTTTATTCATCGCATCATCCCCTGCCCTATCTCCTCTACGTGTGACAGTTGTTATTTTGGGTCCTTCGTCATGCTTCTCTGCTGATATTTTTTGTGTGTTCTAATTCGGGTTTAGGTTCTAATTCCCTATTTCCTTCCACTTTGCAAGTAATTGTGGACAGTATTTTGTCACATTATCCAGTGCTCTACAATGCATGCAGGTTGTACAAGGATTCAAGAAGTCGTGAGTTAATTTTCCCAGTTGATTACAATTGTAGACGATTATTGGTCCTATACCTCCTCTACCAAAACCCCCTCTTCCTTGACCTCTACCAAATCCTCCTCGGCCTCCTAGAATAAAGCCTCTCGGATTGTTATATTATGGAAAGCCTCTTGTTTTCATGGTATTTTCCTCCTAAATTATATACATCTATGAAGTGCGCTCTCTCATCAAGTTGAATGCAGGACAATCCTTCTCTTTGTGCCCTACTGATTTGCAAAAATTACAAAATAAATTATGGGGTGTAGTCTAGTATTTCTTTAGCAATGGACAATTAGGTGGATGATGTCCTCATTTATTGCATATTTCATAGTACCCTCATCCTGGTAATGGTTTCGGTGTGCTCTAGTCGCCAAATACTGCACAAAGGTTGGTCATTCATTCTTATGGTGGCCTTTAGTCCTACATGTGTTAAGCCCTAAATAGTGGCACATTACCCCTTAATTGGGGAATATTACATTAGTAATGTTATTTTATTTATGTCAGCTTGGGTCCATTAGTTGTAATTGTACCTCCTAGTATCCTATATATACCAAAAAGACATTTTCATTTGGAATCATTTTGTATTTGGAAATTTATATGGTGTATAAGGAGGTTTCCCCCTTGAAAAGGATAATTATATGAAATTCTATCTTTTTCAAGGCGTTTAGTACTTATTCTGAGGTTTTTCTATGCTATCTTGATATTTGGTTCTTAATATTTGGTACCAGAGCTCAAGGTCTTGGGGTTTCACTGCTACATCTGAGTAACCTTGGAATTTTCGCTGTAATTTTTCTTCTACGATGTTTCATAAGGAACCCCTTGGAAGATATTTAGTAGACGGATAAAGGTATGTTGGGTTCAAATTTTATATCCTTAGTCCTTATACTTTCGAAGATACATCCTGTGTAAGATAGGGTTCTGGAATCATCTTGAATTTATCCATAGCGGAATTTTCATTGTGAAATTGTTTTTGTAACTTTTCAGACTTTGAAATCCAAAGGATATTCACATAAATTATTAAGGTATATGTGATAAAAATTCCAGCTTCTGGGTCATATTACATTTGTAGATACACCCTGTGGAATATAGGGTATCTGACTAGTCCTATTGATTAGTCTCAAGAAGGTGTTCCGGGTAAAAAAATCATAAATTATTCCTCAAGTATCCAAATTGAGTGATACCAGTTGCATTGGATAGTGGACGGTCTGTAGTATTCCTAGTACAATTTTCAATATTGTATATCAATTATTTTGTTTGGGGCACTCTATACAAGTGAGATCTCCTGGAAAGGACAAAAATCAGCAAGTTGTGAGGAAGTTACCATAAATTCCACTTGGCACATCCAATTTTGGTTAGACCTATGGCATTGCAAAGAAGAAATATCAGAGAACTACAAAAAATAAATTTTCATACCCATAAGGGCCAAAATTTTTGAGATACAACAAAAGAAAAATTGTCTAGCAGAACCACCTCAAAATCAAGGTTTAAAGTGATACTTGGCCAACATGCCACCAAAAAAAGGAACTTCTACACCAAATAAGCCTCCAGACAATCCTACTTGGACTCTTGATGAAGGTGAAGAAATGTGTAGGGACATAAATAATTTACAAAAGAAGACAATAACAAAATATGAACTACAAGGGATGATGGATTCAACGGAAGCTAAGTTGGAGGCAATAATGGATACTAAGATGGATGGTTTAAAAAGGGAGATCGTGGAAGGATTGAAAAATTTCCTAATAGAGAGGACGCCTGAAAGTGAAAATGTATCCCATGAAATTCATGATGAGGACACAAGGAAGATGAATCAAGAATGGAGAAACTCTAACCTTGGGTTGAATACCAACCACTTTCCTAAGATCGATATGAGGAAGTTTGATGGAAAGGACCCAATCACATGGATACTTCAGATGGAGCATTTCTTTGATCTACATAATGTGCCACATACACAAAAGGTATGAATTTCTTCTTTATATTTAGAACCCAATCAATTTGTGTGGTATCGATGGCTTTGTTCTCACAAATCACTTATCACTTGGACAATTTTCATAGAAGAAATGATAGCACACTATGAGGATACAAGGAGCCAATTGATAAATCTCTAGCAAAAGGGTTTAGTTATAGAGCACATTGAGAACTTCCAAATATTGAATATAAAGGTAATAGATATTCCAGATGAGCACTTGATTGATGTATTCATAGGAAATTTAAGGGATAACATTCAACATGAGGTTCGCCTTTGGGAACCCAAATCATTGGAGAATTCATTTAGGGTGGAAAGAAATGTTTAAAGTAATAATATGGCTATGGCTACTAGAAGGACCACTCCTAACATCTATTGAGAGAATAATGTTCCTTCTTCTAAAACACCTCAACCTACAAGGTTGACACCTCAACAATTAGAGGAAAGAAAAGAAAAAGGTTTATGCTTTAATTGTGACAGCAAGTACAGTAAGGGACATAAGTGTGGTGAGAAGAAATTGTTGGTTGTGGAGCCTGGTTATCTTCTTGATTCAGAGGTCCTTTCTTTCAGCCGTGTTTATACCCCATGAAGTATTTAAACCCCAGAAGTATGTACACTCTTCCACACGGGGGAGTGCAGAGGGGGGGTACCCCCTCTGCGGGGTCTGGGGGGGTTATCCCCCCGGATGGGGGGTCTGGGGGCAAGTGGGCCCCTAGCGGGGGTTCGGGGGAAACATCCCCCGATGGGGGTTTAGGGGCAAAGCCCCCGAAGGAAAAATTGCCTTGTAAATGTATATTGTAATTTCATTGTAAATCTGGACCATTCATTATAAGGTCTCAGATCTAATGGTAGAGATTATGTTAGGGTTTTTTTTCCCTAGAAGGAAAACCTCTTTTATGAGGGAAATGTATTGCAGCTATGGTCAATGGTGAATATTGTATTATGAGAGAGGAGACTGTGAGAAAAAGAAGAGGAAGTTACAGTAGGTTTTGTTGTAGGTTGTATCCCTTCATTTGATAGATAATAATAAAGGAAGGACCTGGAAATTTCTCTGGTGGACGTAGCCCACACTGGATGAACCACATAAATATGTGTCTCTCTTGTATTGTGTATCTTCTGTGTTTTGTATTCCGCATTTGTTTTATTTTATTGCTCCGCGGTCCTGTTTTTCTAACAGAAATTATTCTACATAGATTGTGAAGAGGAAGAAGAACAATAACTAGAACAAGAGCCATCCCAAGATGAAAATTTAGAAGCAATTTTGTAATATACCAGATATTAAAAGTATGCAGAATAGAAATAAAATGCTAGAAATGGAAGAATAACAACAATATAACCAAAACAATCACCACAATAACATTGAAATGATATAAGAATAACAACAGAAATAGCACTTTGATTCTGAGAGAAATGTTCGTGGGCCTCTTCAAGGGGGAAACCTCCAGTCGAGAAGAGCTCTATTACAATAATATCCAAGCTAGGGTTATCATACCCTTGACTCCTATTTATACTAAATATCTCTATCAAAAGAAGCATCTAGAGGAAGATCCTTCTAGAAGCAGAAGCTTCTATTAGGTCTTCTTACATTTGACTTATTCTATTTTATTGCAAGGCCTTATTAATGTTGACCTTTATTACATCTGAGTATATTGTTCTACCTATGTGCGGGTTAGGACCCTAACATGTCCTCCCCCTTAAAAACAGCCTTTTCATCAAGGCTTGAGATGTGAAAATTGTTGTAGAATGGTAGTTGGTTCCCAAGTGGCATCTGCTGGAGTTGTATCTTTCCACTAGACTAACACTTCCTTTATGGTTCTCTGACGTAGGTGACGCTCACGCTGGAACAAAACTGCTTTTGGTTGTAGCCAAATGGATCCTTCTTCGTCTAACTCGGGAAGGTTGGTTTGAATTTGGAACTTAGTTCCAATCACCTTCTTTAAGCATGAAACATGAAAAACAGGATGTGGCTTAGAATGACTGGGCATGATAGGCCACCTCTCCCACATGCTTAATAAAGGTATAAGGACCATAACATTTGGGTGCTAGCTTCTGAAAATGCTTGGCCTTGAGGGAATTTTTCTTGTAAGGTTGTAGTCGAAGAAACACCTGATCCCCTTCTGCAAATTGACGTTCATATCGACCTTGATCTGCTTGTTGCTTCATGTGATTTTGTGCTATGACCAAATTCTCTTTAAGGGTGTGGAGAATAGCCTCTTGAACTGTAAGCATTTGGTCAACCGCCTAGATCTTCAAGACACCAGGTAAGTATGAGAGAACTGAAGGTGGATTTTGTCCATATACCGCTTCAAAAGGAGTCATGTGTGTAGTTGTATGGTATGAAGTTTTGTACCACCATTCAACTAGGGGTAACCATTGAGCCCAATAATTTTGCTTTGCTGAGTAAAAATACCTCAAATATGTTTCCAAACACCTGTTGACAAATTTCGTTTGACCATCAATCTGGGGATGATAAGTTGTGTTGAGATGCAATTGGGTGCCTTTTAGCTTGAACAGTTCTTGCCAAAAATTGCTGGTGAAAGTTGGGTCGCAATCAGAAACAATAGAATGTGGCATGCCATGAAGCTTGAAGACCTGATCCATGAAAAGTTGAGCCATCATGGATGTTGTAAATGGGTGTTGAAGAGCATAGAAATGAGCATACTTGGAAAGGCAATCAACAACCACCATGATGACTAATTTATTTCCCAATTTGGGCAAGCCTATAATAAAATCCATAGAGATATCCCTCCAAATAGCAGGTGGAATCGGAAGCGGTTGTAATGTGTCGGGAGATTTGACTGTTTCGCCCTTGTTGCGTTGACACACATTACATTCAATGAAAAAATTATGAATGTCTTGTTTCATAGCATCCCAGAAAAAAGAACGTTTGACCCTGTCATAGGTTTTGGTAAACCCGGAGTGCCCAGTAGTGGGTGTAGCATGAAGCTTAGAAAGTACCGTGGATTTAAGTTTTGATTGTTTACTTAAATACAAATGACCTTTGTATCGAAGCTCATCATGGAGCCAAGAGTACCCTGGGGAAGCTGGAACATTGAAGTGCAATTATTGGATCAGATGAGAACTTTTGGGATCGTGTAGCCATTCCTGGTGAACGGCTTGGAGCCAATCTGGTACAATGAAGGAAAGAGAAAAAAGGGATCCGTCATCTTCATATTTTCGAGAAAGTGCATCCGCAACCACGTTGTCTTTTCCCTTCTTGTAAATGATCTCATAATCATATCCAAAGATCTTAGTCACCCATTTTTGTTGCTCCAGGGAGGAAATGTGTTGTTCCAGAAAGTACTTGAGGCTTTGATGGTCTGTCTTAATTTGGAAGCGTTGCCCCAATAGATAAGGGTGCCACAGATCAATGGCATGAAAAATAGCCAACATTTCTTTTTCATAGATTGATTTGCCTAGATTTATTTCAGACAGTTTCTTGCTGCTAAAGGCCAAAGGCCAACCCTCTTGCATAAGGACAACAACAATTCCTTTCCCTAAAGCATCACATTCCAAGACAAAGGTCTTTGTGAAATCAGGAAGGGCCAGGAATGGAGTGGTGCACATGGCCATATTCAAGGTTTGAAAATCTTGAGTAGCTACTGGAGTCCAAGTGAAAGAGTTCTTTTCTAGGAGTGCAGTGAGAGGTGTTGCAATATTTCCATAATTCATAACAAACTTGCGATAATATCCTGTTAAGCCTAGAAATCCATGCAAGCTTTTGAGAGTCTTTGGCTAAGGCCAATCTTGCATAGATTCAATCTTTTTAGGATCCACCTTGATGTCATCCTTTCCAACTAGATGACCCAAGTACTCAAATTCTGAGCATGGATGATTTTAGGGGCTAAATTTCTCTCATGGGCTAATTTTCCATGGTTTTTCAAAAAACGAGATTCGCTATTTTAAAAATGATTCGCCCAAATTCTATAGGATAAAAAAAATTACCTTAAAACTCGCCAAAATTTTATAAAAACTATATAAAATCTTTAGAAATATGAATATTTTTACAAAAATATCGCCAAACATTTATAGTTGGCATATGAAGGATTAGTAAGATTCGCCAAGGTTTCTACATTTTAAAATAACTTTTCATCCTTAAAATCATCCCTGCTTTTGAGGCGCCAAAATCACATTTAGACTGCTTGAGGAAGAGTTGTTGTTGAGAGAGTAGATGGAGAATTCGATCCACATGAGCAAGATGGTATGTCCAGGTTTTTCTATAGATGAGGATATCATCAAAGAAAACTAAGACAGAATGATGGAGAAAAGGACGGAAGACATGATTCATGAGGATTTGGAAGGTGGAGGGGGCATTACACAAGCCAAAGGGCATGACCAAAAACTCATAGTGGCCCTCATGAGTTATAAAGGAAGTCTTGGGAATGTATTCCTCTTTCATACGTATCTGGTGGTATCCAAAATGAAGATCAAGTTTAGTAAAGAATTGGGCACCACTCAATTCATCCAAGAGGTCATCAATGACAGGAATGGGAAATTTGTCTTTAATGGTAAGTTTGTTGAGGGAATGAAAGTCATGACACATTCACCAAGAACTTTCTTTCTTCAGGACCATGACCAGAGGGGAAGAGTAGGGACTTGTACTAAGGCGGATAACACTTGTGTTAAGGAGTTCCTGGACCATTTTCTCATTTTCATTTTTTGGGGAAAAGGGGTGACGATACGGATGGATATTGGGAGGAAGGATTCATGGTATAAGGGGAATGGAATGATCATGAACACCACAGGAAGGAGGGAGTCCCTGGGGACTGGAAAAGACCACTTGATGTTTAGAAAGGATGGAATGGAGGTCTTGCGGCACCGAGGGTGTCTATGTTGCTTGTATGACATGGAGTTGGGCAATAGCACCAGAATGACCTTTTTTGAGCAGTTTTTCCATGCGATGGGAACTAATAATCTCAGGTGAATCGACGGTGATGCCTTGGAACTTATATTGTTGGCCCTCTTGGTCGAATTTCATGGTTAATTCCTTAAAATCCATGAGAATGGGACCCAAATTCCTTAGCCAATCTGCACCCAACACAATGTCACAACCGCCCATGTCGATAGAAAACATATGAGATTTCAGGTGGTAGTCACCAATTTGGAGACACACATTTTCACAACGCCCTCCACATTTCAAGGAGCCACTATTGGCAATCATGATTTGGAAATTATTGACTACATGGATGTAGTAATGAGGTTCTTGGGCAATGCGGTGATGAATAAAATTATGGGTGCTTCCACTATCAACCAGAATGATGACCTTCCTATGCTTGATGTAACCAATTATCTTGATGGTTTGGGGAGCAGAAAAGCCAGTGAGAGCATTTAGGGAAATGATTGGTTCTACTTCGGGAGGGTCTGAGGGAGGGGTTATGTCAGTGGTTTTAGGTGACTCAGACACAAGGGGAGTTTCAACATCCTCTTCCAAAATATCCTCCAAGATGGCAATAAAAATATTTTGTTCCTTACACTTGTGGCCCAAGAAATTTTTTCGTCAAAATTATAACAAAGGCCTTTGAGTTGGCGTTCATCCATTTCATCCCTAGTCAATTTTTGGATATTTAGTGGAGCGGAGGGAGTAGTGGGATTTACTGGTTTAGTGCGAGGGATAAAGGAGGGTTTCCGGTTTTGAGAAGATACAACATGTTGTGCTTCTTTATCTCTTTTATTAGCCTCCACCCAACTCTGAGGCCGATCCATGAGGACATGGGCCCGAATCTCATCCTTGAGGCCACTGATAAAACACTCTCGGAAAAAGGCATCAGACATGCCTTCTGTCCGAAAAGCCAGGCACTCAAAAGAAGCTATAAAGTCTTCTACTGTGCTTGATTGTTTCAACTTTTTCAAATGGCCCAAATGGTTGGAGTCAATGTCAAAGCATTCATAAAGCTTTGCCACAAAGTTTGTCCAAAAATATACCCTTGACGGGAAGTTTTTCTCCATTGCCACCATTGCCAACGTTCTTGATCTATATGGAGAACACCATACTGGAGTTTTTCCAAGTCAACTGTAATGTCATATAAAGAGAAATAATGTTCCATTTGGGTTACCCAAGCAGTGGGATCTAAGCCATCAAATTTGGTCACATCCACCCGCGGAAGGCGTAGGTCACATTGAAAGTGATGGTGCTGAAAGTTATGGGAATGAGAGGAATTTTCAGCTTCACTATGTGGAGGTGGGTTAGATAAAGGGTTATTTGTAGGGATATGCAGCATGGTGAAGAGTGTCAAAATGACATATTCAAGCTGGGTAGTCAAGTCTTGTTTGATTTCCTCCATTGAGGAATGCATGGTTGTATTGATGGTGGCAACATTGGCACCGAGTTGTTTCACTTCTTGTTGGGTCTCGGTGAAATTAGATTGCAAGGTATTGAAGAGAGATTCCTAGTCTTGGCTACGGGTATGGGCCATGATGACAAGGGAACCAAAATGGGGTGGGGGGGGTCAAAAATTTTGCTGAAAAATGATATGTATGAATGTGATAAGGGCGAAGAGATGAATCCAATGGAATAGGTCTCAAATTTTTTATTTTTTTTTACACCTCAGGAGTTATACTCTGGTTTGAAGAATATTGCAGTGATGAAATCCCAAATGCTTAACCAAGAATAAATGTGTAATGATTTGGCAACCTGAACACAGTTGCGCAACAATAGATTTTAATTTGTTTATGTTTATGTCCCCAAGGGTTAGGTATTCAAGGGTTCTACAGACAAGGGTTTGCCCTATGTTATA
>ML880202.1:0-10807 GCA_009831015.1 Picea engelmannii
TTCAGTGATAACAGATGCCCCCTGATGTGTGAGGTTAGGAGCATACGTATAGCCGAAATACATCATTGTTTCTTTTGATGAGAGTGCCATTGTAAGGAAGAGTGAAGAGAGGAACTGCAAGAGCGATCCACTGGAGGGAGAGGGAAAACTGTGGGACCCAAAACATTTTCTAAGAAAAAAGATAATTTGTGTACAAATGAGGTGGGCATGCCCCATGCTCATGTCATGAAACCAAAATGTGGAACTGTCCTTGATGATGGATGTTGATGTAGATAACCGCAACACCCTCGAGGGTGATTGATAATGACAAATGACAGTTTTGAATGGTGAATGGGCTCTGAAGTGAGTCAAGGATGTCTGTAAGAAGTGTCAATGCCTTGTAGGCATTGATGGCCTATCAACTTCAGAGGTCTTCGGATGGTATGAAACAAATACAATGGTCGCATAGTAAGATCCATATTAACATGAGAGTTTTACTGAAGTCGAATGTTATGGGGGTCAACAGAATCAGAAAGAAATTATGATTCTCTCTATGTCGTCTAAGACTCCTCATTGAAAAGGTAATGAGAGTCAAGATACTGTTGCCCTTATAGAAACTGTGTTGATGTCGACATGAAGGGAGACACAACACCAAGAAGAAAAGGGAATCTTGAAATCCACTGAGAAATAGGTGATATCAGGTACTGATGAGTAACATGAATGAAGCCAAGATGTTGTGGGACTCAAGACTGCCCTTGGTTGGGCTGTTGAGGGAGGAGTGGCAACAATCGTAAAACTGAATCTAGTGTCAGGGAGATAACTAGATATGGGTTTAAACTGTGCCAGAGGCTAACACAGTGGGAAAACTCAGAGATCATGGGTACATGGACTTGGGATACTCGGGGTTTGTGAACAATGTTTGTATGAAAATAAAGGTGGATGCCCCAACCAAGGGCGACATGGGTTGCTTTTTCAGGTAAAAGAAGGCCATCAAGGATGACGATGAAAAAACTATGTATATGCTAGAAACAAAGGCTTTATACAATTACCAAAGAAATAAAGAATAATTTGGGTTGAGTATATAGATACAGAAACGAGTTCCCTAATGAATGATGGCTTGGCCTATGTAGAGCACAAGTTTGTGAAAGAGAACTAGTGGAGGGTGGGGGGCCCATGGGTGGGTTTCTATATTAAGTAAGTGGATGGAGGAAAATCTATAGATGGGAAAACTAATGGTGGATGAGATGGATGGATAATGAAACTACAAAGATGCAGTCAATAGAACCAAGATGATATGACATGGGAGTCCATTGGGAAGGTTAGGAATATGATGAGAAGAAGTATGGGTTTCATTCTCGAAAATGAAAAACACTATCAGGACTCCAAATCCTAGGGGGTGAAATCAACATGAGTGTCAAGTTTCCAAGGGGAACTATGAATGGGAAAAATCATGTGGGGGAGAGTGCTACCGATTGACAGTACCAAAATGTGGCATCGATAAAGATACTGCAGAGCTGGATGTAGGGACCCTAAAGGTAAATGTTAGAGGGTGTGACTGGGATATGAAATTATTAATAGAGGGAGTAACTACATGCTAGTGTAGTACATATACATGAAGGGGTTGTAAGCTTGCTGAACAAGTACCTGCACACATGAAAACTAAATACCTGACATGAAAAACATATGATGATAAAGAACATATAACAACTATTTGATAAAATGAAAAGTGACCATGTGTACCTAAACGCAGCGTGAGAAAAATGTTCCTCTGCGGAAAAGTGCAAATGATCTCTTGAAGAATTTGAATGTGGAGATGGATGGATCCAGATCTCTGGGCTAAGAATGAATTGGAAAACAGAGCCTCTGGGCTCTTGTAACAAAGTGTGGTTGATGTAAAAGAAGACTAAAAACTCTACAAATGTGCATAAGGAGAAACCTAAGGTGGGGGGCTACTCTTAGGCATAGAAATTATTTAAGTACAACCCATTGACAAGTTCTTTGAGAGGTTATCCTTCTGGAGAGGCCAATGTGTAGGCGCATTTAGTGAGGCAATGTTGGATGATGAAGGGGCCATCCCATAATGAATCAAATTTCCCATGGTCGAGAGTATCATGGGAGATATCATAGGCTAACACGAGATCACCTTTGTTGAATGAACGAAGGTTGATGTGGTGGTCGAAGGTGGATTTGGACCATTTTTTAGCTGCCTCATTATGTTGTAATGAAGATAGATGGTCTTCATCAAGTGACTCTAAGGTCAGCAAGCGCTACTCCATTGGAGTAGTGTCAGGTAAGAGCTCTATGGCAGTTTGTAGGAGGGTGAAAGGCCTCTTGTGAAATTAAGAGTGCATGATCATGGAGCGCATTCCATGGAAAATAAAGGGTAGTCAGTTCCTCGAGGATATCTTCATCGTAGTGGAAAATGCAAGAATATAGGGGATCTTGGGAGGTGGCAGGGGGAACTATCAATGGGTAACTATTATTGTCCTCAAAGGGTGAGGAAATAGAAGAGATATCGTGTATGGGGTGTGATGGCTTGATTGACATAAGCTGGATGTCACGATATTGTGGATGGTACCTCATTTTCTTGGGGACTGATGATGAAATATAACTAATGTTAGTAATGTGAGCCTCTGTGGGGAGTGACTGAGAGGACTCTGGCCGAGATGTGTGGCATACTATGGCTAATGTTTGGATAAATTGAGGTAGAGATGGGAAATGGTGAGTGTAATGGCCATATTATGAACATATGGCACATGTAAAATTGGATTGTATCTCTTTCTTGTGCGTGGTTGAGGACTCTATAGTAGCGATGGATGTACTTGGTGGAGTAGAAAGCAATGGGGTTTCCTTAGGAATCTAGATAAGATTTCATAACTCAGGAAGGGCAGGACATCTGTTAGTGGGGTTCCCTTCTCTTATGCATAGTGTGCAAGGAGGTTGAGCTTGGGGAGGGAGCGGAGCTATGGGACCGTTCTTCCTTCTTCTGACCCCAATGGTGGTGGTGTTGCCGCTAGTTGGGGGTGGGGGTGGTGTGGCAGGATCCTATACTGGGATATACATCGGTAATCCCTCTGTCTGAGGAGGGAGATATGGTGTAGGAACCA
The DNA here is from genome assembly GCA_009831015.1 of Picea engelmannii. Classification (NCBI taxonomy): domain Eukaryota; kingdom Viridiplantae; phylum Streptophyta; class Pinopsida; order Pinales; family Pinaceae; genus Picea; species Picea engelmannii. Next base: position 3,087 of record ML880202.1, read on the forward strand.
TAGCGGGTGGATGGATATACCATACAGGGATGGAGAGAACCATGTTTGGAAGGGTGAGAGTAGCAGCTACCTAGAATGCTTGGATTCCAGGTGGGGGGTAGAAAAAGGGAATTTGGGTTATGTCTTGGGGGAATGTCTCCCAAACCAGGATTTTCCCTTGGAGGGGAGTGGGAAATCCGGGACAAGTGGTGCAGTGGGGTTCTTGAGGAACTCCTAAGGTAATATTTCGTCGACTGGTGGAATGTCGATGTGGGGAGGGGCCTTAATGAGAGGAGTATTGCCTCTTATATATGTTCTATTGGAGGAAACTACACACACTTGTGCTGAAATAGAAGGGTGTAGGAGAGGTGGTGCTCCATGATATGCCCCCAACAAGGATGGGTCCTTGAATATTCCAGGACCCATTTCAATGACCAAAAAAGAATCTGAGATAGTGCAGACAAGGGGGAGTATGTTATCAATGTTGGCAGAATGAGTAGGCTCATAATATGTAAGTTGGTCAATGGTGACGATTTTTCCGTTATGGGGGAACATCATCGTATGAAAAAAAAAGAGGATACCCAGGTTGGATATTTTGATCAGCTAGATTATCTCTTGTTGGGTATTCATCACACCTTGGTGTGGAATAGGGTTTTTAAAATGATTGGAGGTGGTGGTTGAAAATAATTTTGTGGGGCCTGTTGGGGGGCAGGTGGTGACGGAGGGTGTTGTGTGTTCATGGATTCTTTCATTCGTTTGTAATCGGAAATTTGGGGGAATTGGTGAGTATAATGTCCATACTCACCACATAGAGAGCAAGGTAAGTTAGTTCTAATATTATTGTTCTTACCTTGTTGTGGTTGGTTGTTATTATTTCCCCCTTGGGGGTTTTGGTTTCCCCCAGCGGGACGGTTTTGTTGGGGGTTATTTCCTCCTGGTATCGGGTTGTTATTGTTTCGGTTTTATCCTTTCTTATTGGCATAATTTGTTTTATGAGATGGATTTTCCATATTCAACTGTTCGAAAGCATGAACCTGTTGAATGGGAGAGGGATTGACAAAGTTAACGTCAACATGTGGTTGTCCTGGTGGAGGAGTGTAACACACCCCTCCACCCACAGGATGGGGTATGCTACCTTCAATCCCACCCTTGGACTTCTTTCTCTTACAGATAACTTTTGCAATTAATAAGGATGCATAAAAGAAAAGATCTAACGACATGCAAAGTAATAACCAACAAACATGCATATTCTAAAGATTCAGTTAAACGATAAATAAATACACTGCGGAATTCATTCCTATATAGATAAATAATACCATAACAGAGAGCACTTATCTTTATAAAAAAATACACCATCTGACTGTAGACCAAGGATGTTCCACCCAACTGTAGGCACTACTTCTTCAAATATCAACAATAGTGTCAACCCCGAGCCAGGGCTATGAATCCACAAGGACGGTTCCAGAATGTTACTTGGCTTCCTGAACCAGTTGACACTCAATCTCTCACATGGCTTCCCAACACTCACATCAATCCAAGTACCCAATTCTCTTCTACCCAACTTGCACCACCCAAGAGAATGGACCTCCACTCTTCTCTGCCATGCAGTTCCTCAGGTAGTCCTTCTCCTTCTAGGGCTCCAACACAACTGGTCCAGAATATCAATGCTGGAACTCTCAGGACTCGAAGTTGTGAACAAATATGGATACAATCCAATGCATCTCAAACATGCAGGCCTCAAGTCAGGGCTGGATTACACCAACGATCTCTGCAACCAATGATACCATGGTTTCTCTTCACCAGTTCATTTTCCTTTCCCAAGCCAAGAAATGAATGAGGAAGATGAACGAGTGACGAAAATAAATGGAGTGAGATATCCACCCGAGGTGCGAAAATGATGAACAATCATTGAAATGAATGCATGATGGAAAGAATGGAATGGAAGGAGAAGTGAAGGAGCGAACGAGCCAACAACCAACCCCCCCAATAGACCAAGGGCAGGTTTAAGTATTTCGTGGGGAATCAAGAACCTCCTGACCTTCTCCAAGAATCTCATGTAACTTATATAGTACCTTAGACAAAAGGGTAATTAAAATAGGAAATACCATTTATCCCCTCAAGCCCCCTCTCTTGTGGAATCATACCCCCCTATAAATCTAGTCCTTGTCTTTCTAGCAACAAACAATGTATTTATTATTAATAATGATAAAAAAATTACATTTCTTGGGAACACTATCCTTTTAATAATTGTTTGGGCACTCTGGCCTCTCAACATTGTAACAATATATTATTTAAAATGGGGGTTCAAAACCCAAGGTGTTACAAGGAGGAACTGGTTGGGGAGGATCAGGAAGTGTAAAATATGGATTGTTTTGTGGAGACGATCCATATGGAATATAGGAAGTTGAGGTACTTCCACCACTGTTAGGGTCATATGTGGGAGTTGGGGGTAGACTCGCTCTTGATTGAGAGACCAGATGCATCTAGGGTGCCAGTGGGGGTCCCCCCAACGACTGAGGGGGAACAACACAATAAGACTGTTGGTGAGTGGGGGGATGGTAATAAGACGTCCCTCCATATGGTTGTGGATACTGATTTTCACCATAGATAAGTGATGGGTGGTCGTAAGGGTTGCGGTGTGTCATAGAATCTATCAAACCATCCACAGTGTGGGACATCCCAGGTTTGTCCTGGCCAAATGGTATTGGTCAGGGTGCATCAAGAAATACTGTGTACAAGTAAGTTGATTAAGCATGTATGAGGTCAAACTATTGGGCCTTGTTGATGGATTCTTGTTCTGATTGAGGAAAAAAGGATTCTACATCTCTGGCAATAACAAAGACGAGTGATTTGAGAAACCAATAAAGGCATTGTTCTTTGGTGGTTTATGATTTACAAAAACTATGTCGCTAATGCCATTCATGGATATGGTATGTTATATGGATATAAATGGTTTGTTTGAACTCGAAAAGGAGTTCTAAGCCGATATCATGATGAACTGGTAATTGGGAAAAGGACAAAAAGGCCTTACCCAATGATTCAAAAGTCACATGGGACCCTGATTTTTTGTCCACATACCAATTGGCTAATGAACCCATGATATTTCTTTGAAATAACCTCAATCATATGGAATCATCCATGATGATTCTCGAAGAGAACCATAAGTGGAAGGTCATAACATGGTTGGTGGGGTCTTCCCCTGGTTTTCCTTCAAACTTTGAAATGTCTGAAGGCAATTTTGTAGGCATATTGAGCCAAGTTGCATCATGCAAAATGGGATCATTCGTGAGTTTGGTTAAATCGGGAATTTTGAGGGATGCCAAGTATGGCATAGGGAGATTTGGTGGCGGATTAGCTCCATCCATTGTGTGTGTAGGTAATGGACATGTCCCTTGAGAGGGATTTGGTAGGCTTGTACTTCCTTGAGAAGAAGTTTGACCCCCGCCTCCTTGTGAAGGAGAACTAATAGATGGATGGCCTTGGGTATTTGACCTAAGAAAAGTGGAACCAAGTAAAGATGATCCCAAAATAGTAGCACTCACTAGGGTGTGATATGGTTGAGCCGATGAGTTTGCAAGACTAGGGACTCCTCCTATAGGAGAGAGATTCTACAAGCCTCTAGAATGATGATGATTTTGTGGTTCCCTATGGTTTCGACTAACAAAGTGAATGTGTGCAAATGGAGATAAGAGAGAAATAAATGAACAAGATATTTTTGACCTTCACAGCATAGTATAACTCACAATTGCATGTAATCAACTAAACATCATACATAAACTAACTATAAATAAACAAGCATGTGGATAGCTGGATTTTTTCCGCGTGGAGGAACAATAAAAACAAATGCTTGTTTCCTAAAATACTTATCATCCTTCCTCTCAATTTAGCACTGGACCTTCCAATAGCACTCAAAAGTGGGGTCTAAAGCCACCAGAAGAGGAACTAGTGATGGTTGAAGTAATTAGTTATAATGAGGGGTAAAGGGTGCATATCCCGAAAGAGATGGCAATATTTCCCAATAGCCACACAAAATTTGATCAAGGTGCAATTGCAACCCACAACCACCACCTGGGTAGATATCCTATGTTTGGGCACTAAGTACCTCGGTCAAAGTGAGACATTTAGATTTTCAGCCTAAGAAATGGGTCACGAGATGGATTCCCTCCCAAGAGTTGGGTGACTCAAGGAGGGATGCACATAACAACCGGACCTCGGGCTTCGTCCCTTCATGGGTATCTCCCTACATTATGGTATATGAACACTTGACTTGGAGGATTTGAAACATCCCTATTCTCAACTTCTATTGTTTCAAAATGTGAAAACCTGATAATGGGGGGTTATTTGGATGCCTACACCCGAGATCCTACCTAGACTAAAAAATTTCTTTTTGAAACTCTTGTGGAGGAAAATTTAGTGCATTCTTAGAATTTTTTTAGATGTGGTGGGCTGAGAGATTGGGGTCACGGACCAACCTCGTTTGAATTAAATTGTTGTGGATAATTTCCAAAGAAGTAGTCAGATCTTTTAGAATTCCTTTGAAGAAAGCCTACTTCGACCTCCACTATTCTAATAGAAATTATGTGTGTGATGAGTGGCTTTGTGTGCAAGAAAGTGAAAAGTGTTCAAAATATTTTTAATAAGTTAAGTGTGAGATTCCAACATGTGGACTTCCTGTGGTCCTTACAAATATTCTTACATAGCTTACTATGTGTCTTTTGTACAACCTTGCGGAATATTTAAATCCCTAAATAACTAGCAATGTGGACATATGGGTCCCTACAAATCCTTTAAAATCCTTAGCATGTTGTCAATACTAAGAAACATTTTGAAACTATCCTAGAATTGTAGACATGTGGGCATGTATGGGCCCGTTACTTGATCATTTAAATTTCCTAGAGTAATGTCTAAACTACGAAAGAATTTAGAAACAATCCTAAAATTGTAAACATGTGGGAATTTATGGGCCCTTACAAAGCTTTAAGATGATTTCCAAAACTAAGAGGAACCCTAGGGCAGTTTTCTCCTCTCTTAAATGATTTTTTAAGGGAAATGAAATGTCCTTTTAACCACCTTTTTAGATTCCCAAGATTACACTAGGGTGCATGGGAAGAACTAACTTAAGGTTTAAAATTGATTTCTAGTCCCAAATTAATTGATTGTGTTTGAAAAATCAATAACTTCATCTCAAAATTTTAAATGCCAAATGAGCCATCCATGTGGCAACAAAGAAAAATAGAAGAATAGTGAGTCTTTCTACCCCTATGTGCTTATGTTAGCTAACCTTTCTTTTGAGAAAGGACTATAAGTGAAGTGTGATTTCTTTACAAAGTGCATGAAATTAAAATTTGAAGGCAATGGGCCCTCAAACCATTCATAAAAACCCTTATAATTTGAGAAAACTGAACTTGTGTGCAGGCTATGGTTCTGATAGGCGCACAAAGGAATGAAGTCTGTCACATGCACAATGCACATCTGTAGCCCTTGAAAGCCGTGCACTTCCTGTAACATGTCAGGAAATAAATTTCCAAGTGAAATTCTCTTTCCCTAGCTCTGAATATTGACTTTCGAAGGTTGGACTAGGCCGGTTTTGGTATCTGCATATCAAAACAACAAAAAAGAAGTGCTCTCAAGACTTAAATAGAGAGGAATTTGATATCAATCCCCAGTATGGTTTCCAATATGTTGTGTTGGTTTTGTCACATGGGTGAACAAAAACAAAACACTTTCTTTCTTAGTTAAGTCATCTAAACAAGACAAAAGTTTATGAGTTGATTAGATAACCAAATACAAATGAAACAAAAGAAATAAAACTAAAAACAACTAAGAAATAAATTTTAGAGAAGCTTGCAATAACTAGAACCATAAAAAGAAAAAAATGACCAATATATAGCTACCAATGGATCAGGATATTGATAGGATAAACACCCTAGAGAAAGGAAGGGACTTATGAATCCCATCTTCCTCCTTGGGAGGGATCGTGAGTTCCCTAATAGAGAGCTCTTCCCTTCGTACAATGGAAAATGAAAAATGATGAAGAAATACAATGCCAATCCTCTCAAGAGGTGAGTGGAATGGTCCTTGCAATGGTTCTTGAATGATTCAAAGAAAAAAGAGGATTCTCGAAGAAGAATTCTTGCAGCATAACAATACCTTGAAGTTATTATTTTTCTAGTACACCCATGGCACATATTTATAGTGTACATTCATGGAAAGATATAATTGGTTCATAGTGTCAACAAGGGGCCTTTTAGGGAACTTCCTAGCCCTTGACCAACCTCCGAGCTAGATTTCTCTCATATATGATTGCAAATCATGCTAGGGGTTGGACTAGAAGTGGTTGAAGGGCCGACAAGATTCATAAATGCACCATTCATATAAGTTCACATATTTTCTTGTAGATAGTTGTGTATCTTGCATACGGTGTGCACTGAGGGTTGTGTTAGCCTACACACTGTGCGCACGCTTCCTTTGGTGAATTTGTGCACTTTGATTTTTGAACCAAGTATATAGTTTTTGGCTTTTGGATGAATTTTGGTGTTGTAGGTGGACTAATTGTTCTTGGCATTGATGTCTTTCTTCAACCATTGTGTGCAATGTTGCGAACGATTTTTTAGTGATAACATGTAGATTGTAATTTCATAGTAAATATGGATCATTCATTATAAGGTCATAGATTTGGCAGTAGAAGTTATGTTAGGGTTTTTTTCCCTAGAAGGAAACTGTCTTTTATGAGAGAATTGTATTGCGACTGTGTGTTATTGCGAATATTTTATTATGAGAGAGGAGACTGTGAGAGAAAGAAGATGAAGTTACAACTGGTGTGGTGTAGGTTGTATCCCTTCATTTGCTAGATAATAATAAAGGAAGGACTTGAAAATTTCTCTGGTAGACGTAGGCCAAAATGGGTGAGCCATGTATATATGTGTCTCTATTGTATTATGTATCTTCTATGTTTTATTTCCATATTTGTTTTATTTTATTGCTCCGCGATCCTGGTTTTTCTAACACATCACTAATTTTAAAATCCCCACTTGGGGGGAATTATTCATCATCCTCATTTGTGCCTTGGAAATCCTCACTTGGAGGAAAATTATCATGACCAACATTGTTTCCTTTAAATTACCCACTTGGGAAAGAGTTTCCACCATTTCCATAATCATCTTCACTACTTTTAAATTTTCCACTTGAGGGTAATTCTTCATCATATTCCTTGGTGCCTTAGAAATATTCATCGGTACCTTGAAAATACTCACTTGGAGGAAAATTATCATCCCAAGCATTTAAAATATGAACATAGTCTCCATTTCGGCCTACATTTTTTATTATTTTCACCAGCATATTCCTCCTCTTTATTATTGGTGCCTTCAATGTCCTATGATTTAGGACTTTCCTAAGGAACATGTTGAATAACATTTTTTGCACTATGATCAAACTTCTTACTAGCTAAAAAATATGATGCCTGATTTACATTATAATAATTCCCATCTCATATGCTATTCCCAAAATAAGAGGTATGCGAAAAATTTGTCAATGCCTCAAAAATAAAATCTACTTTATCTCACAAAGCCATCACTTCTCACTAAGAAAATAGAATGATACAAATGCTCACCCTCCTAATGACAATATTATAACTTGTAGAATGAACTTTTCCCTCGAAAATCCCTCCCCCAAAAAATTCCCTCACAAGATATTCCCTCCAAAATCCCCCCCCCAAAAAAAAATATTCCCAAAAATTCCCCCCC
>WSFP011479522.1:0-16405 GCA_009831015.1 Picea engelmannii
AGTTGAGGATGAAGAATATTGGACCATGAAAGATCCTAAGAAAATTTGGTAACAATGCTTATGAGATAGAGTTGCGAGAGGATGTGGGAATATCACCCATATTCAACATTTCAGACTTGTATCCTTACATGGAAGATGACACAAAGAGATTAGAAGATCAAGATAATATTCAATGGGAGAATGATCCAGGTGGATATCGGTGGCCACCCACCTTTTCTGACTGGCTCAAAACATTTTTTTGGCAATTTACTATTTTTAGCAGTTTTTAACTTTCGGGGCCATTTTGAGGGCCCAAATGAAGTTTTTTAAAGATAAAGGTTCTCAATGATATCTAAAGGAAATATTTAGCCCCCAAAATGAATCTCCTCAACGATACCTTTCCAATGAGCTATCACACGCCTAAAATGGAGATCGTATGCAAAAGTTACGACCCTGGGAAGTTGATGTACTCACTTACCCAAACGGGGCCCACATGACTTTTGGCGCTTCATCTCCTAGGGTTAGGTTTTTGGATGTCTAGGGTTTTTGGAATTCCAGTTTATTGTAAAAAGGCCTTCATAGGTTCATTGTAATCATCTTCTTGCGAATGCGAGTAGGCGTCACATCTCTTCTCAGAGATAAGAGCCACCATTCTAGCGAGTCTTTCACTCTGTATTTTTACAGTCTCTGTACATTTATTTCATTAATAGAAATCATGTATTACTGTATATATGTGTTTAAGGTTTCACATATGATACATTTTTTTTATATTATTTAATATCTGCGATATCTCTGTGCACTTCGTTATTATATCTCCGCTCTCATTTCGTGCCGAAAATAATCTGGATCAGTGGTATCAGAGTAGGCTATTCTTGATCATTTTTTTCAGTGCATGTCCCCGACGAGGTCCGAGTTAGCAAGTTGGGTCTCCAGGTTGTCTCTCTTGAAGACAATCACTCTCACACACCCAAGAAACCCTCAATGGCGGAAGAAAAGAAAAACGACGGAGCATACGATCCTATCAGTCCTTTGCTTGAGCAAGCTCTCACGTGACAGAGGGACGGAATGATGGAGAATTTTTCCCACATCCTTCAACGAATACCGATAGAAATAGGTGCATCTTCATCAAGCGACCACTTTGGAAGAACCTTTCCTTTGAAGGTACAAGTTGATTTTGATATTCCTGTATTTGAAGCATAGATAGATGCAGAATCCCTAGAAAAATGGTTAACTCTGCTAGAAGGTTATTTCTCTGTTCACAATTTTTCTGACAAAGAAAAGATCACCTTCACACTCCTTAAAGCTCTCCCTCATGTCAAACATTGGTGGGAAACTTACTGGGAGCAAAGTTCCATAGAGGAGTCTAGAATATATGGGGCTGATCCCACTTGGGATTTTTTTGTGGATGTGGTAAAGGAACAATATTACCCTGTTGGCAACTATGAGGACCAATACATAAGATGGACCACACTGCGGCAAGAGAGGGGCCAAGAAGTTTTGGAGTTCACCAATAAATTTCATACCTTGTGCACAAAGATGGGTATCAAAGACTTTGAATGAAATTTGGTTCTGAAATACCGTGGGGCTCTACACATATACATCCAAACTAAAATGGATTTTCTGGACATCGCATCACTAGGTGCTACTTATCGATATGCTGTTAAAATTGAGAAGAAATTTAAGCAACAGAACAAATGAGAGTTTGGTTCTGCAAATCACAAACAACCAAAGTATGACAAAGACAACCCTAACAAATAGTCTCTCGAAAACTAGTCCAAGAAACAGGAAAAGAAGGGTCACGGGAAGACAAAGAAGGACATTGGAAAATGGTGCGATTTCCACAAAATCCCCTGGCACAACACTGATGAATGTCGCTCAAAACAGTCATTGGTGGCCGATATCAAAGACAAGGAGCTGAACCCTGATTCAGAATTTGATTATGAAAATACTGATAAAGGACACATCATTGATGCAGACCACATCGCTATTGTTGTGACCGCAACAATTCAACCAAAAGAATCAATAGATCTTGAAGAGGGGGATTGCATTTTTCATTCATAGATGTGGGTGAAGGGGACCCCGCTGCATTTTATTGTTGATAGCAGAAACCAGAGGAACCTCATCTCAGTAGAGGTCGTCAAACAATTGGGATTGTCAACAACACCACACTCAGAGCCATACAACATCGGGTGGCTTCCCCAAGGACGAGATCTTTGTGTCAGCCAACAATGTCGATTATCATACGACATCCAACCCTTCAAGGATGAGGTATTATGTGATGTTTCCCCATTGGATGTCTGTGATGTCCCCTTGGGCCAGCCATATATGTGGAGATGCCATGCTTTTTATGAGTCTCGACCCCATAGTTCCATTGTTACTTTGGGGGGTTATCTCTACAGAATACCAGAGGTATTTTTGTATTGTTCCACCTAAAAAGTGCCGCAAGGTAGTATCTCATACTGCAAAAGTCATCTTCTTCACAATATGTTCAAAAGGGGAACAAAAGGACACTGCAACCACTACAACCTCGCCCCAAGCACCTTCTATCAAACAGAAGCAGGTCAAAAAGGTTGCAACAACGCACAAAGATTCCTTCTGCACATCGTCCTCTCATGTAGCCTGACTTTTTGAATAGCCTTAGCCTCAACAGGTTCGTGACAAACTTCCACAAATTGAGAAGCGCGACGTCTCCAACAAGGCAAGCAACTCACCAAGATGCAGATTCAACAAATGCTTTTCCCTCTCCCTTGGGAACTCAACGCAATGGAGACCATTTCTTCCTAAGGAGGGAGGATTGATCCAGGTGGATATTGGTGGCCACCCACCTTTTCCGACTGGCTCAAAACATTTTTTTTGGCAATTTTGGCAATTTACTATTTTTAGCAGTTTTTAACTTCCGGGGCCATTTTGAGGGCCCAAATGAAGGTTTTTTGATATAGAGGTTATCAATGATATCCAAAGGCATCATTGAGCCCCCAAAATGAATCTCCTTGACAATACCTTTCCAACGAGCTATCACACGCCTAAAACAAAGATCATATGCAAAAGTTACGACCCCGAGAAGTTGATGTACTCACTTACCCAAACAGGGCCCACATGACTTTTGGCGCTTCATATCCTAGGGTTAGGTTTTTGGATGTCTAGGGTTTTTGGCATTCCAGTTTATTGTAAAAATGCCTTCAAATCCTTATTTTAATCATCTTCTTGCGAATGCGAGTAGCCGTCACATCTCTTCTCAGAGATAAGTTGCCACCATTCTAGTGAGTCTTTCACTCTATATTTTTACAGTCTCTGTACATTTCTTTCTTTAATAAAAATCATGTATTACTGTATATTTGTGTTTAAGGTTGCATCTCTGATACATTTTTGTTATATTATTGAATATCTGTGATATCTCTATGCACTTCGTTATTATATCTCCACTCTCATTTCGTGCCGAAAATAATTTGGATAAGAGAAGAAGATGCCTGTAGAAGAAAATCCACAGATGGAGAAGATCGTTGATCAAAGGATTGGCAAGAAGGTCGGGAGGAAGACATATTTTGGATATTTTTTCAAGTGGAAGGGACACCCGATAGAATATGTTAGTTGGGTAAATAAATATGATATCTAGAAGTATGGAAAGTTAGTGCAGGAGCTCATGGACATGAGTCCATGAATTTTTGTCTAGGGAATATGATGTAGGAGCATTGCTAGCAAGCACACATGGAGGGACAACTCAACGCCATAATGCACCTTTTGAAATAATTTGGAATCTTAAACGCCGACGTTTCCTGTCAATATTTTTGAATTGATTGAAAACTGAAGAAGATAAAATGCTAGGGAGCTGAATGATCATGAGTGATCTGGGAGTTTCACTCCTAGACTTTAATGTAACAGAACTTAAGTAGTATTTTTTTTTTTTTTTTGGAAAGATGAGTAGTTAGAGGGAATGCCCGAATGAGGATGCTTCAAAGAAGTAGGTGATTTTTTTGATTTAGTTGTTGCTGAATTTTTAGTTATTGTTTTATCATAACTATAGCCATTTACATTTGAATGGATATAACCAAGGAAAATTGATCCAATACAGGGTGTTGCTACTGTTTACAATTTTCTATTATTTTTTGTTTCCATGAATGAATGAGTTATGTTATTGAGCATATGATACTATGAAGCATTTGAATAATCTTCAATTATTTCTCTTCGTGAGTTCATGCAAGGTGTGCATATAGTCTGTAAAGAGTGCGTTGACAGAGTCTGTTTCGACTTAGAAGCTCAAAAGAGATAGCGTGAAACTTTCATTTGCAAGAGTGCAAAGGGATTGATGCAAGGTGTGCACAATCACCCACAAGAAGTTAAGTCTTGCGTATGAATCTGTTGCAAGAAGTGCATAGGCTGGAAGTTCGACTAAGTGTCAGAGTGAGCCCTCTGAGGAGTCAAAGGGTCCGAGAGATAAATCTCAAGAGAGATAGTGGGGATAAATATTCAAAGGGAGTGAAGCTTTGAAGGTTTCACGAATCGTCGATCAAGATCCATCTAGGAGGGAGTTTGATCGTTCCAGATTGTTGGATCTGGGCAAAGCACATGAGTTTTAAGTCTTTTCATGCACATAGGAGTGAGGATTCTCTGAATTCCCGAAGAGGCTAGGGACCCTCCATCATCTAGAGGGACACGTGGCATAAATCCTTCATCTTCGGGTGAAACCACTCCAGGAGGAACGAGTGCGTATAAGTTTTAAAATCATGAAGCTCGAAGAGCCGAAGTGGATAGTGTACGTCAGATATAGAAGGACATGTGTCAACAGATCGTGTACTTCAGGTGGAAGTACTTCGGGAAGAAGCAAGCATAAAAGTTTGAAACTCCCAAAGATTGAAGAGATGAAGTTAAACGTAGCCCTTGATCTGCAGGAGGACGCGCGTCGACATATCGTGAACTATGTGTGAAAGCGTTCCAGGAGGAAGGAAGCAGAGAAAGTTGAGACTTCTGAAGGCTGAAGTCCTGAAGTGGACTAGAGATGTTGATTTGAGGTGGACTTGTGGCGCCAGATCTAGAACTTCGGTCACAAAATACTTCAGGGGAAAGCGGAGGTCGAAAGTGCTGAACTCTCGAAGCACAGAGTGCCGAAGTGGATCTAGATTGATGGTCATGAAGGATGATGAGGACCGTTGATCTAGTCCTGGCTGAAGGTTCCAAAGTTGCGAAGCGCTTGGAGGTTAAGCCCTGATTCACAGCCCAAGGTCACATGCGAGGAAGGCGGTAGCGCTTGTTAGTGTGATATTTGGAATAAGGTGCTAAGAAGGTAGGACCCATGGATAACTGTCGATCTGAGAATGAAAAAATCGATGGTGAGGAATCATTATGGGGAGAGGAGGAAAAATTAGCGGACGTACTAGTTCACAACCTACTATTTACCAGTACCGTTGATCTCGTTGGGACAGGGGATCAACGACCACAATTTAAAAGCGATTGGGTGAGCACTTTCCAGATTTCAGGGGTAGAGCTCTCCGATAAATAACGAGCACATTGGCAGCCCATAATTACCGTGAACCGTCAATCAACAAACAACTTGGTAATGAATAGATCATGACCGTGAAAACCCTGAGGGTGATAACAGGGCCTACGTTTGATTGATATCAGGACCAGTAAGGTCTCAAGTAGTTGATCCAGCTCGAAGATTAATCGATCCTTGACTGGGAGGTTGAGCAGCCCCGAGGGAGATTAGGGGGGGTATGCGTCATTTAAACTTGCACAACCTAATAATTTCATCATCAATTCCAGTTGCGAGGAATGATTAGGATATTTTAAATCCTTAATTACATTTTGGTGAGGTGAAAAATCTATGGTTTTACCTTCACCTAAAATAGTGATTTGATATACTGATAGAAGGTCGCAGGAAAGACTTGGAACATATAATACATAATTGAAATGATCATTATCTACCTGAACTATTCCAGACCCTACAACACTAAGAAATCTATCATCACCAACAAATATTTTCTTGGTGGTACATTCATTTAGAGCATAAAATATGGCTTTATCCTTATCCATATGATAAGATTCTCCAGAATCAATAAGCCACTCATTAGAAAAAGAAGTATAAGTTGCATTGAAGGAGAAACTAGAAGAAGAAAGTGCATGCCCATGAGAAGAAGAAGAAGAAGTAAAATCAATACCGATGTTGTGATTATTCATCATTTCTTTCAAAGCTTCCATCTTCTTAAAACATTTGGACTCCACATGACCATCTTTCCCACAAAAGTTGCAATTTCTTTCAGTCTTCTTATTTTTAGATTTTTCTCCTTTGTAACCATTAGGAGCATAAGCTGGCTAAGAGGGTTTGGGACCCTTGTTTTTCTTGCTGTTTTGACAAGGATGTTACTTGTTGGGATTGTTGTGTTTTTATTTCTACTGGGCCACTAAGGATTTGTTTGAGGTACTTGCAGTGTTGATCACTCCAAGTTGCATAATTTTATCTTTCTCTCCTATTAAAGCATAAAAAAATGAATCAAGAGTGGGGTCTTTATAGGCACTTTCCATAGCATCTCTAGTGGTATAAAAGGTAGATACAAAGAAAAAATATGCACTACCAAGCTTATAAATAATAATATAGATGCATCGATCTTCCTTCCTATCTATTTTTCAGTTTATACATGAAACTACAAGTGTTTTGAACCTATATAGTAACCTTCAATGCAAGAAAAAATATTATGACTTAGATTCATTAACTGATTTTCTATCTGGAGGACTCGAATAATATTGTGTTTACCAAACAAATATTCAAGCTTAGTCCAAGCTACATTAGGAGCATCAATTCCTTGAAGGTGAAACCTTAAATCAAGAGAGATGGACATTTCTATTAGTCCACATGCTTCATCACTCTTATTAGACCATTTGAATTTTGTTTCATCATCAATGGGTTCTAGTTCTTTTCCCAAGGTAATTTGGTACAATCCTCTACCTCTTAATACATCTTCCATATAATATTTCCATGAGAAGTAGTTGGTACTGGTAAGCAAAATATCACAGGGATATGACATATTAAAATATGCATACAAATATGAAATTGATGGTCTAGATGAAAAGATCTAAAAAAAATAGGATGTTTAAAAAAAAATGACATTGAAAACGGACTTTAGATGTGAAAGTTATGCCCTTTTTAAAAAATGCATAAACGTTAACCAAAGAGCCACGTGGAAAATAGAAGTTGATCCACATGGTGATGCTCCTCCTTATATAACTTTTCCTATAAGCTCAATTTTAAATAATTTACTTACGAAGCGACCTATTATCACACAATTTGTAGGTTGGACAAAGCCCGACCCAATCCACAAGATGGCAAGAACTATGGGAGAGTCTACTCACTGTCACCTTAGATAAACCCTCCCCTCGCTTTAGTGAAGGAGAAATCCAACACAAGGGGGAATATCATGTGACCCTAGGGGGAAATGAAATGGAGAGTGAGGTTATGGAAGATCATGCCCCTATAGTTCAAACTCCTAAGTGTAACATGTCTTGAGAACGAGCCTTGGAGATAGTCAATGGTTTCCAAGTGCTTGAGTGCTTGTAGAAGATAGTTGTACCTACCCGAGACACAAGCAAAGAAAAATATACAAGCCAACATATCCAATGGAAAATAAAGTTAAGCTTGCTGTCCTATATAGTATCAGTAAACAATGATACAAATCATTAAGTAAATGATAATCAAAGCTGCTAAATAAGTCATTGAAAGTCTAGTTAAAGATGCAAGAGATAAGCTAGTAATGACTAGTATAACTCAAGTAATATAGAGCAAGACTTTAGCAACAATATAGGTCTGTTAAAAGATGTTATTGCAGAGATATTATAACAGCTTTATGGCTGTAGCAAAATATTGCTACAACAGAAAATTCCAACCACCAAAAATTACGAGTAAACCACCCCAAAGATGCATAATGACTAGTAGATTATTATGACAACTTTCTAGCAAATTTTGATGCTTGAAAAGAGAGCAAAAGTAAAAGTTTGAGAGCAATTTTATGCAGCCCTAATGGGTGTATCTTTAATGTTATAAGAACAATAATATATACTTTTCCAAATATGATGATTTATTGGCTCAAGAAAACTAGTAGAGAATATAATTGATTCCACTTCAAACAATTTGAAAATATCGTAAAATCACGTTACCCAAAGCAAGCAATTTATTTCTCAAATGAAAATTTCAGATTAGTGCCTTTAATATATTGGGTAAATGGAGTCTTGGATGTGAGAGTTATACCCACAATATCCCTAGGGGTGCAAGCCCTTTTACTACCTAGGGCATGCAAATCAAACTAAGGTAAATCTAGGAGGGTGTACACCCATGTAATCCTCCCAGAAACCTTTCCAAAATGACTTATCAACCAACAAATGAGATGAAAATTGGTGGAGGGTGTATGCACTTATACTCCTCCTAGGTTTTCAAACAAGAATAGTGTGGAACAAGAAGAAAATACCAATTAATGTAGAAATTTCCTTACCATTCCATAAGATGCAAGATCAAACCCTAGTTTACCAAACCATATCCATCCATAAGCAAGAGAAGAAACCTCAAAGAGTTGCACACCACCCTATACCAAGAGAAATCACCAAAATACATTTTCACAAGAGATAGATATCCAAATTTCCCAAAGAGGGCACAAATTTCAGCCAAGTATCCTTCTCACAATGGGAGAGTTATATCTCAAATGAAATGAATTTGATTTCTATTTATACTAAACCTATAATATAAAGTTTTCCCACTTAACAAGGGTAATGTTGGCATAGGGGCAGACTCAGGGTTCAACGCTACAACAAATCACCAACAAAACCCTAACTACCGGCCCTTTCGGCAACACCTGCAAAGCAGATGAAGTCTCACCCGAGGTAGAGGCAGGGGTGGTTGCATGACTCAAGTGTCTGCAACCTTAGCTGGGACACAGATATGTGATTATACAGCTTACTAGAGCACTTAGCACCATTATCTCCTCAATATACAGTCAATAAATAATTTGCTTATAAGACAAAACTTCGCATCATCCACACTAATCTACGGTATTCAAGCACTTAGCATATACAAATGGATCAGAATGAGCGTATCAAGAACTAAGCATGAATATCTAGATCAGACCTAACATTCTACATATAATAAGCACCAAGCATGAATAGATCTATCTAAACATATAAGGGCACTTAGCGTATAACATATGAACACATCAAGAAAAAACACAAAGCACATAACACAATGTTTACGTGGTTCATCCCCACCTTGAGGCTACGTCCACCAACTCTTCTTCTTTATAGTCTTCGGTCAATCAGTTACAAGCACAGAGCCTCAAAACCCTTACTCCGCACAGGACAAAATATCTACGCATCTCGCTAGACCCTTCTTCCTTACGTTATAGCACGAAGCCTTCTACAGTCTTTCACAGGGACTTGCACTCAGCTCTACAAGTCTCACATAGTATGCATAGAGCACTTACAATCCTTTGATCACATAAATCTAACACTTAGCCATTCCTTTTGCACTTAGCACACTGTCCTACTAAGTCTCTTTCTTACATCACTTAGCTACTTATTTATACACTACAAAAGGGCCTAAGCATGGGTGAACCCATGGGCTGACATCCCATTCCCGTTACATATTCCCAAAAACCCAAAAAGGGGCCCAAAAGGGGGCCGAGATACTGTGATCTCCACTTTGTCTTGTGCTCCTCCTTCGATAGGCTGTCAAAGTCCAAAAATAGGTGAACATGACCAAGAAACTCCCAAAACTTGGTCAAGGGCTAACGAGCCCCCAACACTCACCCGTGACTCATCCCGAGTCACTCCGGTCTGACCAATTCTTCCTTGAATGCCTTGAGATTGGCTCGAGTTGCTTCAACTTGCTTCTTTGTTGTGGCCTCTTGTTTGGTGAACTCATGGATCACTACATCATTCACTAGCCCTTCTAGGTGTTGTTCTTCTGTGAAGAAGACCTGTTCTAGCTCTACGCCTTGGCTCTCGACCTCTGTAAACAACAGACATGCCTTGTCTTGCATAGGTTGAATTCGTTGAGTGACTTCCATCACTTTGCTTTGAATCATATGGATCTAATGCTGAGCTATGCATTGTTCTTGAGATCTCTTCATCCTTTCTACAACTGACAGGGCCTTCAACTACGCCTGTAGTGTATCTGCATTTTGATTCGCTTCTTAGAGCTGCGACTCTAGTGTCTGCAATTTTGGATTTTCAGTGAGATTTTCATAGGTCTGGGTGCTACGGTTATTGAGATTCTTTCACTCCAAGGCAAGAGATTTTAATCTGTCAACTGTGCTGCGGGCAATTGCTTCTCTTTTCTTCCTTATCTCCTGTGGGGTTTCAGGTACTGCACAGAGCTCTAAGTCAGCGATGTGTTTCTGTAGCTTTTGGATTACCTCTTCCAGTTGTGCCACCTACTGTGGAACTTGTTCCTTGGTCTGTACTTCGACGACTGTCATAGAGCGAAGTGCTCTATTGACCATTTCCTTAACTTCAAGTTGCTCGACGAATAACTGTTCCTTTCTTTGATGTAGATCTTCTTTTTCTTCATCCCATTTCACTTGTAGAGCGAGCTTTTCCTTTTCTGCAACACTTCTTTGGTCCTCAAGGTCTTTTTGTACTTGCACTAAATCCTGGGTGGCTTGTGCTATTTCTACCTGAGCTCGTCGAAGGCGAGCTTCAACTGTATCAGCGATCTGGTGTAATTGAGTGGGCTCATCACCTAGTTTTGGTGTTCCAACTGTCAGGGGTGCAGTGGATACTGCGCGACTGGACTGTAGTGCCTGCCACACTCCTTGGAGTTCATCCTTAATCTGATTGAATACCTCCTCTTTCTTAGCTTCTTACTTTTCTTCTATCTCTAGCGAATCATCGTTTAGTGCTGCGATGATGAAGCTGAAGTCATCTTAGGTGAGGGTGGTCTTGAATTTGGTTCTGGTTGCTTTGATTTTCTTCCTTCAAGAAGGTTTTGGAGGGGAAACCTTCCTTTTCTTTGAGGGATCCTTCTTGTCTCTTGGCAGTGTAACCTCGACTTTCTTCTATTCTACTTCTGTGCCATCACCTCCTTTCTCTGCTGATATGGACGCGATCTTTATGGATGCGCTGTCTAATTCGTGGACCTATTTGGTCTTCTTTATATTGCTAGGTCCGACTATATTTGGCACAGTTTCGGGGCTGTCAACATCGAACATCTCTGCGGGGTCCGCTAGAACAAGGAGCTCCATGAACCATTCCTTGGTAATCTCCTCCAAGTCATCTTCCATTAACTTGTAGTATGATTGTATCTGCTATTTATGCTCATTAGTGCGCGCGGTGATATAGATGAAATGGCGGTCCGCACTAAATTCATTAAGGGTCTAAACCTGTGAAGTGTGTTTGGGGTTATGCGAGGCATGGCCTATATGCCTACAACTGGTTATAATACATGTGGAAGACAACATTTGATTGCCACTTCTTGTTCATGTCACTGGAGTACCACAGTGTACTGAACTTCACGGCCAGAGGTTCAAATGGCTCAGTGTCTGGGAAGGTTTCACCTTCCGACATCTCCCATTCGATGAAAGCGATCAGGATAAGAAGCCAGTTGAAGTGGAATTCGTATCCCTGATCCTGCGCTTCCCTGCAATCTAGTTCTAGCTGATTCAAAAGGTACTTCACCCAATTCATCTGTAGTCCCTCCACGCACTTCCCTGCGAGGTCGACTACGAATCCAGTTACTTGGGTCGGTCGGTTCTTGCGAACTAGTTTGCCTGCGATCAACTGACAGGTAAGGTGCACTGCGCTGCTCTGGATAGAGGCTACCTTGTAGCCTCACATGCCCTTTTCTACATCGCCGTAAGTATCCTTTATTCTGTGGGTGAGAGCGTGATCTGCGGTCTTTCTGGGGTAGAAATCTTGTGGGTTAGGGCCTTGCATGCTAAGCCCTGTGATCCGATTAATCAAAGTCAGATCCACTATGATGCGGTGGTTCAACCATAAGTATCCTCCATGATAGAAGGAAAGCAACAAATTGACGCACGCGTTCACTTCTTAATGCCTCCAAAAGTGAGGAATATTCATTACATGAAGTAGTGTGGACCTCAAGGTTCATGGTACACTATTGGCGAATAATCTTTGAATTCTTTCCCTTGGTTCTAGTCAGATACTTGTATGGGGCTAGCATATTGTACACTTTTCTATCATCGAGCTTGAAGTCACTAAAATTCAACGCTGCGATCTTATCCTGGTTTGCGTGCACTGTGCGTATCCCCTTCAGAAGGGACGCAGTGACCAATTCATATTCAAAATCTATGGGTACACTGTCTCGGTTTATTGCATTGCTCAGAGGTGGTAGATAAGTAGGTAGAATGATCAGAATTAGCTTAGCATTCATAATATCATCTCTGTGCTTCGTTCGTTTCTCATCAGCTGGTCTGGATGGTTCAACTTGAGCAATGAACAGAGAGGCTTGCAATCCTCTCGTCAAAGATTCTTGTACACTTGTAGACACTCCTCTCTCCGACATGACTCTCTCTGTCATCAAGTTGATCAAAACTTCCTCAATGGATTTCTCTGCAGCGCTCAATGCTTCAGACATACACACTCGGGGTAAATAATTCGCGGGATCAGGGAACAATTCATACATGTTTGATAAAGAACGAGAGCACAATGATAAATGTATAAACTCAACTTAGTCTGTGGGCTCAAATTCTCGATTGGAAAAAGTGTTCTCGGTGCATGGCGCAACGAGCTAAATAGGTAATTCGACAACGATTGTCTTGCAACGGATATGAGCCTCCATTAACTCCTGTTCTATTCGTTATAGTGCAATCCAACGGTCTCATGATGAAAATTTATTTCTTTTCTGCTCGTTCTAAGTGTCAATCGAACGGTTATAATATCCCCAACGAATATATTGCTTCATCATGGCGAAGTGCCATGTGTCACGGTTATGATATCTCGGCGAAGCTCAAATTATGCAATTTTTCTTTCTGCGAGGTCTCCTCTAGAACCTCTTGTAAATTTTCACTCTTAGTCCTTTTCTTTCTTAACTTTCTAGCCTTCTTTCCAGTGAGCTTCGTCTCGGTAGTACTTTTCTCATTCTGATTCTTATCTTCTTTGGTCTTAGTTACTTTGCACTGTTGAAATTCTTTCCTAGGGTTCCTGGATAATACTTCTTCTTTGTCTGGGATAGGTAACTCAATCTTCTGAGGGTCCTCTAGTGTTCTCTTAGTTTTGACATCTGGGTTGCTAGCACTAAATATCTACGATCTTCTCTCCTGTTCTTCAATCAAGTGCACGATACTTCTTGTCATAAAGTCTTTTAACTCTTACTTCTTATCTTTCAAAACTTCTTCTTCTTTCTTTTGTTGGTCTTGGTCTCTATCAATCCAATATTTTCCTATTAGCATGGTAAACGGGGTGCTGTCTTCGACAAATTTAATAATCTCAAAGTATTCTTTTGTCGAAGTTCCATTGAAATTCATCTGTATCCGAGCGAGCCTTCCACATAGGTATATTAGATTTCCTCTGAATAAACCTATTCCTCCTAGTGAAGGGATCATAACAGGCCTTCCCAGGTTCTCTCTGGCATAATATTCATCTGTGTTTCCTCATCCAAAACATAGTCAATGTCAAAGTCTCCTATTGTTGCTTCAATGCATTCCTTTTCTTTGAAGATCTCTGATAAGCTGACATGTCGATGGTCATTCAGGGTTTCTTTCATCTGTAGCAATGCTTTCTCTGATTATTTCTGAGGTTCGTCCATAGGTTTTGGATCTGCCTTAGGGTTTTCTTGATTCAGGTTCATTCTTTCAATCTTAGCAATCATTCCAAAGAAATCCAATACTTCATGGTCTAGAGCTTTACAACAAAGACAACTAGTTCTTCACTAGGGCATTCCTTAGCAAGATTTCCCGGTATTTTTCAACTGTAACAACGGGTTAATCCTCTCTTCCTGTTAAATGATTCCCATCTTCTTCTGTACTGTGCACTAGGATCATGTGAGCTAACCTGCAACAAATTCTTTCTAGGATCCTGCATCCATTTGTTAGTCCGAACATTCTTTCTTTTCATAGGTATAATATATCTTTCACTATTCTTATCAGATCTATTCACATCAAACCTTCTTTCATCTGTTAATGACCTAGATTTCAAACTAGGAAAAACTCTATTAAACAGACCCAGATCCATATTCTAGAAACAAAAATTTCCACTTATCTTACTTCTATAGGGCACAAAGATTCCAGATATTAAAACTTTTAACTATTCTTACCTTTATTGGGGCACAAAGCTTACAGATCTTACCTCTTTTGATAAAAAATTTCCACTTTTACCTTTCTTAGGGCTTCTTTTTTGCATACCTGATCTTCTTTTCTTCAGATCGAGCTTCTTTCTTTCATATCTGATCTTCTTTACTTCAGATAATGCTTCTTTATTTTAGATATGATCTTCTTTTCTTCAGGTCGGGCTTCTTTCTTTCAGATATGACCTTCTCTCTTTAGCACAAAACTTTACAGATCAAGTAGAATACTGTGCACTAGGGCACATATCTACGCACAAAGATTTCACAATTTCAGGATAAATCTTTGCACAAAGATTCTTCTTTCTCAGTTCCCAAAAATCACAGTTTCATGTCCTGACAATGGAACCGTTTGTTGGAATAGGGGAAAACCCAGGGTTCAATGCTACAACAACGCACCAAAAAAACCCTAACTACCGGCCCTTTCAGCAACACCTGTGAAGTAGATGAAGTCTCACTCGAGGTAGAGGTAGGGGTGGTTGTAGGACTCAAGTGTCTGCAACCTTAACTGGGACACATATATGTGATTATACAACTTACTAGAGCACTTAGCACTGTTAGCTCCTCAATATACAGTCAATAACCACTTCTCTTATAAGACAAAAATTCGCATCATCCACACTAATCTATGATATTCAAGAACTTAACATATACAAATGGATCAGAATGAGCATATCAATCACTAAGCATGAATATCTAGATCAGACCTAACATTCTACATATAATAAGTACCAAGCATGAATAGATCTATCTAAACATATCAGGGCACTTAACATATAACATATGAACACATCAAGAAAAATCACAAAGCACATAACACAGTGTTTATGTGCTTCACCCCCACCTTGGGGCTACATCCACCAACTCTTCTTCATAGTCTTCGGTCAATCAGTTACAAGAACAGAGCCTCAAAACCCTTACTCTGCACTGGACAAAAGATCTGTGCAACTTGCTAGACCCTTCTTCCTTGCATTATAGCATAAAGCCTTCTACAGTCTTTCACAGGGACTTGCACTCAACTCTACAAGTCTCACATAGTATTCACATAGCACTTACAATCATTTGATCACATAGATCTAGTACTTAACCATTCCTTTTGCACTTGACACACTGACCTACTAGGTCTCTTTCTTACATCACTTAGCTACTTATTTATACACTACAAAAGGGCCTAAGCATGGGTAAACCCATGGGCCAACATCCCATTCCCGTTACATATTCCCAAAAACCCAAAAAGGGGCCCAAAAGGGGGCCGAGATCCCATGATCTCTGCTTCGTCTTACTCTCCTCCTTCAACAGGCTGTCGAAGTCCCAAAATAGGTCAACATAACCAAGAAACTCCCAAAACTTGGTCAAGGGCCAATAGGTAAACCACAAAATAATGGAGACATTTCCCTTTATTTTTCCCCTTTACAAAGTAATATTATTTTTGCACAAAGAAAAACCCTAAAAAAACATGACGTCACCCCTTTTAGGGAAACATTTTGGCACTTTGACCAATCCGTTGAGCTTTGATATGAGACATTGGGCCTCCAAAGACCTCCTCGTTGTGAACTATGGTATTCTCCATCAAGCTAAGACTTCTCCTGATAAAAAAGTGCCAAGTTTCAATCAAGTCAACACCACCACCAAAAAACCCTAGCCCCAACAAAATGTCAAGCTTCAAAATGTAGTGCTCTAGCCTCTAAAGGAAAATAGTTGGCATGTTGAAGGGCTAGGAGAGGTCCTCTAAGGTATCTCCCAAGCCTCCAAATTCTACAATCATCATCTTGTGTGTGGGCCATGGCATCCAACCTATGGGCTTCTTGCCCTAATGAAGGCCCAAGATGGGCTTGTTCTTCCAAATCGTCCACCAGTCAAGGTCTTGCAAAGACAGACAAGTGTGACCTCTAAGGATATCAAGTCAAAGAATCATATAAAGTAAAATCAAATTTAATATAAGAGCCATTCAAGCATATACATGAGAAAATACCTGATCAAATTAAACAAGTGCTCAAAGAACCTATGAAATTTTCCAAGTTTAGGTATGGGAGGGTTGAAAAAGTGACCTATTGGGTGAATCATTCCTTAAGTCAAGGAGTGTTTCCTAGGTGGAAACATCTCTAAGTCATGTGGAGAAGATGGAGCAGATGGAGGGTTAAAACTTTTGGGCAT
>WSFP011479523.1:0-16404 GCA_009831015.1 Picea engelmannii
AGGCAATGCAAAACACCAACATGGATAGCACCAACCCCCAGATTCTGGGTATATCCCATACAACTCGAGGCTCAACCTTAAGAGATGGTGCATTTTTTAGGTAGGCAAGGTCCTATTGAATGGGCATGTGACCTATGTTTATGGAATGAGGGCCAGCGCACAACCCTTTGGGCTGGCACTTGGCCATATAGAATTAATATGACCATGCAAGAGGGGTGTGCATTAGGTATAAGGAGCTTAGCCCATAATTTTTTCAAAAAGTGGGTTTTAACTTTGTTGTTTGGATTTTTTAATTGATTTTGGTCTGTTATTAGTGGATTTTGCCTATTTTGGGGGGATATTGGGCATTTTTGGACGCCAAATTTTGGGAGGAAGTTGGGGATGGATAACCAACTTTAGATCTATAAAAACTAGGCCTGTTTGAGGCCATGGAGGGTAGTCAGAGCAGATTTATGATGAAGGGAAGCCAAGCCAAAGTCGTTTTTATGCAGGGAAGTTGTTGAGGAGAAGATGCTTGTGGGCCATTTTTGGGAGCTCCGATCATCCGTTTTGCATGTCATTTCTTCTGCTGGGTTCTAGAGATCTAGAAGAACATGACCAGATCAGTCTTGTAGCCTAATGGAACTGCTGGGATGTACTTTTTGATCTTTGAACAGAAATAAAGAAGCCTCCCCCACTGAGATAAAGTTCTGGAGACGTAGGCAATTTTGTGCCGAACTCTGTGATCATTTCCCTTGTTATGGTTTGCTATTCTTATTGCTTTAGTTCAGATCTATATATTATTTTATGGCTGCTATGTTCCTTCATTAAATTCATCCTCTTTCATTCAGCTTCTTAAATGGTTAATTAACGCATGCAATTAAAAACTCAACCACAGTCATTAAAAGATCTTTCCTGGATCAAGTGGTATCAGAGCTAGTTGACGTTTGGATTTGAGTTTTTCATGTTAACCATAGAAAAGATACAACATGGTGAAGGCAAGCTTGTTGAATAGAATCCATTAATTGGATTGAGAAAGAGAACTTATCACAGTGAGAATATGGCATCAGAAGAAGGGCTTTCTCAGGATGAGAAAGAGTTTCAGAAAACTTTCCTTGCTATGTCAGAGATGGTGAAAGTTTTGTATGAGGATTACTTGGAACAGAAAAGAACAAATCTGGGTGAATCTTCAAAGGGAAAAAGTGAAGAGGAAGAATATCTTCCTCCACCTCCATCATCACCTCTTTCTTCTCCTTCTTCTTCAAGTTCAAGTTCTAAATCTAATGCAAAGAAACATGCTCATAAACATAAGAATGAAATGCCATTGTTAAAACTTGATGTTAAATTTGATTTACCCATATATGATGGTGAAGTAAATGCAGATAAACTTGACAATTGGTTCAGGCAGATGGAAGTTTATTGTAGTGTGCAACAGATGAAGGATGAGGCCAGACAAATCAAGTTGGCATGTTTGAAACTTGCAGGCACGACTCTCATTTGGTGGCAAAGCAAGTTGCAAAACGGAACGCAACAAGCGGGTAATGTATTTCCATCATGGAAAAGCTTCATTTCTGCACTTAGGAAACAATTCAATCCTTTGGGCTATAAATAAAAAGCATTAATTGAATGGAAATATTTAAAACTAAGAAAAGGAAAAAAAATGCAAGAGTATACATATGGCTTTCGAAAAATGACATTGATGTTAGATATCCCTTTACATACACATGAAAATATTATGAAGTATATAGGAGGTTTACCTGCACATATTAGAAACATTGTATTCATGTTTGGACCCACTAACCTTGATGAGGTTTCTGTTCAAGCAACATATATTGAAGCAGGGAAAGAAGGTGTATCAGGGGAATCATCTTCAAGGAAAGAGGACAAGTGGAAATGGCATGGAAAGAATTCAAATACAGTGGCAAGGAAGGAAGGGAAGCCCTCTTGCAAGCATTGCAAGAAAGAGGGGCATGATGAGGAATGTTGTTGGCAGTTGCATCCCGAGAAGAGGCCAAAGTGGTTCAAAGAAAAGAAGGGAAGGCAAATAGTGGTAGTGACAACAAGACCCACAGACTTGGGATCAGATTCGGGTGACAAATATGAGGTCTCATTGGTTGGTATGACAATTAAAATTGGTGAAGGAATTGATTGTAGAAGTAACTTTTTTCATATAAGGACCATCATGTGACACACTAAGATAGACACATTAATCGATAATGGATCTCAAGCTAATCTAATCTCAGAAGAATTGGTTAAACAATTGGGGTTAAAAACACAAGTACATCATAAGCCTTACACGCTTCAATGGATAAGAAGTCATCATCAAATCCACATAACAAAACAATGCACAATCAAATTTGCAATTTCATCTAAGTATGTGGATGAGGTAACATGTGATGTAGTGTTGTTAAGAGAATGTGGAATGGTCTTAGGTAGTCCATATTTATATTATCGTAAGGCAATCTTCTACAGGACAAAGAATCAATATCAATTAACCAAAGCAGGTCAAGATTATGTGGTTCATGCTCATCATGTTAAGGAAAATAAAACACGTCAAACAATGGAACAATTAAAGAAGGCAGTGTAAGCAAACAAAAAACCAATAATTGTTTCAAATGAAGTAATCAATCTTAAGCAAGAACAGAAAATGATTGTTGAATGGAAAATCAATCATAAGTTGCTTCAAGATAAGCTCATGTCGTGCAAATATTACAAGTATATAAACTCATTTGCAGTTGTATTTTTGATGCTATCATTAGTAATGTTGTCTACATGGATGATAGTGGCTTCAGTAAGATGTAGCATGGTTCAAATGGCTAACAATATGATGTCAGTTGTCATGATTGTGTTACAGTTGATCTTGATGAGACAGGTACACATGACAGAGTTCAGAGACAGAGGACAAGCCGGGTGGCCTATCCTGAGCTTGTTGACTGCTCAGTAACCTTTTGGGGACCAAAAGGTCCTTTAGTGGGGAGGTGTGATCCAGAATCAGATCTAGGAGCCTGACAAGGCTAAAAAAGGCTCAAAAATGAAATTTATCAGGATTAGACGAAACCAATTCCATTGCGACCATTCCGGCCATATATTCACTTTCTCAAACAGGTGCCATATGCAAGCATTATTGCACTCTGACCATTTTTCCAAACAACTAAAAAGAAAAAAAAAAGTCAATAGTCAAAAGGTGACATGGAACTCTCTGGAGGTGACATGTGGCAGTGGAAGAATTGACATGTGGCAGCACAGGTAGCAGGGTGACTAGACAGTGACAGGGACCAATATCATGTTGATACGTGGCATCGGAGAACAACAAATGGTGGGGTGCCATGTGGCCTGCCACATGGCACCCATTGGTCGGCTCGTTGGTGTGCAAAGGTTTTGGAGTTAATAGAAATTGAACCCCAACCTCTCCACAGAGATCCGCGCCTTAACAAATAACCAAATTCCAATGAGCCATACATGGTACTTGTTTATAGAAGCATGTTTAAATTTATTTAAATGTATTGTTTTAGTGTTTGGGTAGAAGGGGGTTGGGGTTAATCCCCAACCCACAGTTTCATTATTGCATGTAACCACAGGGGCACAAGTAATGCATAACCACCAAGGAAGATAAAACCAACCCCTGGATTCTAGGCATATCCCATATGACTCGGGGCTCAACCTTAAAAGCTGGCGTGTTTTTTGGGTAGTCAAGGTCCTATTGAATGGGCATGTGACCTATGTATATGGAATGGGGGCTAGCGCACAACCCTTTGGGTTGGCGCTTGTCCATATGGAATTAATATGACTATGCAAGAGGGGTGCGTGTTTGGTATAAGGATATTAGCCTATAATGTCTGCAAAAAGTGGGTTTTAACTTTGTAGTTTGGATTTTTTAATTGATTTTGGCTTGTTATTAGTGGATTTTGCCCATTTTTGGGGGATGTCGGGCATTTTTGGAGGCCATATTTTGGGAGGAAGTTGGGGATGGATAAACAACTTCATATCTCTAAAAACCAGGCCTATTTGTGGCCATGGAGGATAGTCAGAGAAACGTTATGCTAAAGGGAATCCAAGCCAAAGCCATTTTTATGCAGGGAAGTTGTTGAGGAGGAGACACTTGTGGGCGATTTCTGGGAGCTTCGGTCATCCATTTTGCATGTCGTTTCTTCTGCTGGGTTCTAGAGATCTGGAAGAACATGACTAGATCAGTCTTGTAGCATAATAGCACTGCTGCGATGTACTTTTTGAGCTTTGAACAGAAATAAAGAAGCCTCCCTCACTTAGACAAAGGCCCGGAGACGTAGGCAATTTTGTGTTGAACTCCGTTATCACTTCTCTTGTTATGGTTTATTGTTCTTATTGATTCAGTTCAGATCTGTATACTGTTTTATGGCTGCTATGTTCCTTCATTAAATTCATCCTCTTTCATTTAGCTTCTTAAAGGGTTAATTAACGCATGCAATTAAAAACTCAACCACAATCATTAAAAGATATTTCCTGGATCATGTAGCAAGAAACAAACTTCTATGGGTTTGAGCACAACAAAAGTAGAATACATTGCATTAAGTATGATAGTCTGTGAAGTACTGTGGATTCTTAAGCTCCTTGTTGATTTATCAGAACATGTGTTGGATTCCACCATTATTCATTATGGTAACCAAAGTTTTGTGAAGATCTCTGATAATCCAATGTTTCATGAAAAATACAACCACATTGAGATCAATTACCATTACATCCGAGACATGGTGCAGAGATGTCAGAAAAATGGCTTAGGTTGATGGATAGTTGGTATGGATTGTTGGTTTTCATTGATGTCAACCACTGGAGAGTGATATTTCATATTGATGTCAACCCTTAGTGATTGATGTCAACTCTTGGAGAAATTCTGGTAGCACAAAGGTTTGGGTAATGGAACCAAGGTTGTTTCATGTATAATGGTATGAGTTTTAATATATTTGAAGGTAACATTATTATAGATGGATATTACATGTCATTCCATTTTCGATGGTATCTGGAACATCACATAAATCCTCACGGTTAGAGAGTTATGGCCATGAGAAGTTGGAGAACCCAGGTTTGGGTAATGGACCAAAGTTTGTTTGATGGATAATGGTATGATTTTTGATATATTTGCAGGTAAGACTATTCTATATGGATATTACATTTCATGCCATTTCTGGTGGTATGTGGAACATCACATTACTCCTCATGGTTTGAGATTTATGGCCTTACGAAGTTGGGGGACCCTCATATGTCATCTAGAAGCCCCAAAAGGTCAAAGTAGTAAAAGTGGTTTAAGAGATTTTAGAAGGTAAATAATAAAGTGAAGTGAAAAATTCAAGGAGGAATATATACATGATAAATTAATGGAGAACTTTATATTTATTGAAAGTGGTTAACCCTAAGATGAGGAAAATGGGTTAAGTAACCTAGAAATGGGTTAAGTGACCTAGAAGTGGGTTAAGTAACATAGAAATGGGTTAAGTGACCTAAAAGTGGGTTAAAGTGACCTAGAAGATGCTTCTAAAGAAGCTACTTGGAGAGTATAAATAAGAGGCAAGGCTCTCGCATTTTACATCACACTTGAGCATATTGAATATCTGTAGGTGACCAAGGTAAACGAAGAATATCTAAGCCGAATTTCAGAGGGAAGGTGAAGAAAAGAAGGCCAACATTCAAGGGAGGATAAATTCTTTTGATGATGCTTTCTAAGGTATGTTATTTACATGTCATCTCACCATTTTTGCAATAACATTGTTTCTAGAATTATTCAGACCATGAAATCAATATTCCATTGATGAAACATATCCAAGTATCTGTGGTAAAAAATTCATCTTGTGGGTCATTGTATTTTTGAAGTTACACTCAGTGGAAAATAGGGTTTGTGGCTAGTTTTGAAACTAGTCTAAAACAAGTGTTTCCAATAAAAACGTCATAACTTATTCATAACAGATCCAAATTCAGTAAGACAATATGTGTTTGTTATAGTATCGTCTATAGTATGATGTGTAACTGTTTTAGATCTATTCAACAAATATTCAATCTGGGGAATGCTCTACAAGGTCTCTTTCTAGAATAGGACAGAATTCAGCAAGGTATGCCATTTTTTCTATAACTCCTTTTTTGAGAGGTTACAAGTAGTGACACCTAGAGTAATTGCAAAAAACACACTGAAGAACATTACATATCATTTTTTGATATTTATTCATTACAGATACATAGTTATGATTATTTCAAGTTAGGGTTGTTGACGAATCCCAAACTAGTCATGTGAGACTAAAGAAAAGGTTGATGAAAATGATAGTGTCTTGTTGTGAAAGTTAAGGAAGGTTTGCAGGTATGTGATCATATGCACTAGGTATATTACAGAGTTACAAATCATATTTGGATGATGAAATTGATGGGGGATTTTGGTTGAGGTACATGTTAGGTACATGGTTGAGACAAGTAGTTGATGAGTTGGCACATACATGAGGTGTATAGTTGATGATGTTGGTACATTTTGATGAGTCATAGTTGATGAAAAATTGATACATAATTGGTACATACTTGGTACATGGTTGGAGGAACTTGTTAATAGTATTTCTGACACATGGTTTATGGATGATGTAACATACTTGTATTGGTATATTATTAGAAACACATATTGATCTTGGTGATGATTAGGACTTGTTGTGTTATGCTTGGTTGACGCACATCTTTGAGATTTGTCTTGGTGATTGATCTTGGTCAGTTGATCTAATTTGGTTGATAAGATTGATAAGATAGGTTGTTGTGATAGGTTATTTGGATAGGTTGTTGTGATAGGTTATTGTGACATGTTATTTGCACAGATTTGGTGCATGGTTGATGTACTTGTTCATGGTACAGGTTGATGTACAGGTTGGTGCATGGTTCATGCACTTGTTTATGGTACATGTTGATTACAGGTTGGTTGAGTTACAGGTTGGTGCATGGTTGATGCACTTTTTTATGGTACAGGTTGATTATAGGTTGAGGTATAGGTTGATGCATGGTTGATGCATGGTTCAGGTTATTGGTACAAGTTTTTTGGTACAGGTTGATTAGTATAGGTTTACAACAGTATATCTCACAGTGATAGTGTGAAAGTGGTTCCATCATTCTACTTCTACTTCAGGGTGATTGGATGGGGCAAGGACAGGTGGTTGTAGCCACCTTCCGATTGTATTTGGAGAACATAGGGGGTTGTAGCCTCCTTCTAGTTGTAGTGAAAGAATTCAGAAGTTGGAGCTTCCCTCAGGTTGTAGCCTGATAAACTAGGGGATTGGAGCCTCTTTCCAGTTGTAGCTGGAAAAAAAAGGAAGTTTGTGCTTCCAATGAATGTAATTATTCAAGACATATAAGAAAAAACATTCTGTGGTTTTCTCCTGCTTTGGGTTTCCATGTAAAACACTGGTGTACTTTGTATGTGTATGATTGCTTATTTGTTCATTCCCTCACCAACATTATTATTCGTCCGTTCTTTCATTCCCTCACCAACATTATTATTCGTCCTCTAATTATTACCATTGTCCTTGGTTTTATTATTCTTCCCACCCTTACAATTTTTATTGCGTCCTTTCTTCTTATTCCCACCTATTTTCTAGATACCATTTGGCTTGGTCGACAGTTCCACAGAATGTACATTCGTCGACTGAGTGGGGTTTGAAGACATAGATGAAGTTGTCCCTCCAACAAAATGGTTTAGAGACAACTCTTTCAAATGGTTTTTCATCGAGTCTGTGGATATTACATTGGTGAAACCTAAAATGCCATCGACATGAGGTATGATATTTTGTCTAGGGTCATAGTTTGACCTCGGTGTGTTAGGAAGAATCTCGTATAACATCTCAGACTGAGCATATAGAATATCTAACTTCTATGATTTGAAGATTTCTTCTTCTTCAGATGTAACCCTAGATGTAGCGACATCCTTTGAAATAGGAGGTTGTAGAGACTTAAGGAACCACTCTAATAGGAACTTTGGGTGTATGCAGTTCTTGATCAACCTCTTCCATCTATGCCACTCCTAGATGTGATCCGAGATATGAGTGGATTTTTCTTGGAATAAGTTCGATAGAAGTTCTAGGCTAGCATTGTAGTGAATCAAAAATTGGAAGTGGTTAAGGAAGACTAAAACCATATGACTAAAGGTCCCATATGCCCCCCTAGGTAGCTCAGTATACCATTTTGTGGAAAAAACCCCTGAGGGTGAATTGAAACAATATTTACCAAATGGAATCATTATTAATGGAATTCAAAGAACACCTTAAGTGAAAGTTGGTTATGTGATCACCAGGATCCTCACCATTCTTACCTTTGAATTTCAGAATATCAGAAGGAAGCATGGTGCAGATGGGGGGCCATGTAGGATTATGACACAAAAGTTCGTTCATTAACTTAGACAAGTCTAGAAGTTTGAGCATGGACAAAAAAGGGAGACAAGGTTGCGACATCTAGCCCTAAGCTCACTAGAAATATTGTGTTTGTGGAATTCCATCCCATCTAGGGTTCTGGTATGCACCATGGCCTTGTCTAGGATTGTAAGGCGCTCTTCTAGGATGATTCATAAGAGGTTGGTTGGGCACCATTCTAGTAGGAATGTTTTGATAGGGATTATAAAAACTGCCCCCAGCTGGAGTCGCTCCAATCTGGGGGTCGACCAAGGTGTGAAAGTAACCTCCTACAGGTGTGAATCCGGAAGATAAAGGTGGATTCATCATGACAAACGTGTTGGTAAGAATCGACACTGAGGAGGTGGGTGTAAAGGATGGAACTTTAGAAGAAGCTTTTCCACCATGTTGGTTGTTCCATCTAGAAGTAATAGGATTAGACCCAGGATTGAGAGGAGGAAATCCTCCCATGGTAGGAGTCTCTTAAGGGACATGAGTGCCACCAAACGAGAATGGAGTATATGGAGGAGTTGTGCTCCCGAGTCCAATGCTAGAATTAGGGACAACGAATGGGATGGAGTTTTAGAACTACAAAATAAAATTTGGCATACCATAGGGAAAAGGACTAGATGCCATAGGGATGGAATAAATGTTATAGCCTGGTGAATGACCAAGAGTCCCAAGTGGGTTCATGGACAATAGTTATGATAGGTTCCTCTGGTACTACAACCATTGTGGTTGAAGGAGTCGAAGGGGTGCCATTAACTATAGTAGTTGTGGGAGTTGAGGGGATCCCAGTATTTTGATGACTCGATTCAGTACTCATCCTTGTAGAATCACATGTATGATAAGTGGAGGTGTGTGTACCATGTTTAATAACTCTACACCTTTTAGAAGGAAAAGACTCAAAATTTGGTAGTACATGTAACAAGCAGCGAGACCGATGGGGAAGCTGGTTTGACTCCACAATGACTTAAGACTAAAGATATAAAAAAAAAATCCTAAGGCCAACTAGTAATCAAAGAGCACACAAAAAATAATCAAATGACCACTATGCACACAAATAGAATAAAGTGGTTGAAAGGGGCCTCCCTCCCTAAAGTAGGTATGCCTCACCCAAGAGGGGCCTGAGTTTCCTTGCTAAAGATCAGAGGTATCATAATCAATTAGAAGGGCCCTTGTGGGATTAACAACCATCCAGTCAGATCCCTCGGGAGAGTTAATCCTCCATAAAGGTTGTGTGATGTCTGACCCTTATCTGAGCCAGGGTACCTGCAGAATAACCCCTGCAAGTAACCTATGTGGTACCTAAGTCAGGAAACTAATAAACCACAGTATAAACGATGTGGAGTTGAACAATCATAAGTCAAGTTCACTGTATGGGTGGGGTAGAAAAGCCCGAAAACTTGAAAGCACCGCCTCTCATGAAGGTGAGGGCACTAGAAAGATCCCTAGATACAAATAGATCCCCATAAATATCTCTTACACTAGGAAGGTATCAGGGGGATATCCCTTCAACCGACTTCATGTGACCTTGTGTTTAACTCTAGTGTAAGTGGAGGCTCCTAATATTACCGACTATGCAATGTATTTCTCCACTCCCTTAGTCAGACACATATGCTGATTTAATAGCCTCGGAGAAGTTTACTCACAAAATCCTATTACAAGGCACTAAATCCTAAGCTAGTTGTTGCACCCTAGAAAATAAAATCGTTACTAATCATTTTTAAATTACAACGTTAATTTTAATGGCCTTTCTTACCCAAAAGGTGTGGTCGTGAAAGTAGTGATAGTATGACTCATCAAGTAAAGTAAATGAATATGAAAACAATGCAAAGTCCTAACTTCAATTTTCAATCAATGATATGCTTCTTTAAAAAATGCAATTCTCAATTCAATTATGCAGTTCTAAATAAAATGTAATCTTTCTTTACATGCACTAAGATAAATGACAAAAAACTCAAGAGACGAAAATTCCAAGCAATGTAAAATGCCTAATATTTTTGTATTTTCAATATAAGAAAAAATGAAAATGCAAGGAATGAACAAAAACTTGATATAATGGCTCTATTGTGTATAGACATGAACAAACCAAGTAGGATATCAAGTAGCAAAACACCCATCCCAAATTTCAAGTACAATCAAAATGAAAAGATGATGAGAAAGGAACCGCCCAAAAATTCAACCAAAGACATGTTTCCTGTCATACCACAGACACTTAATAGTCACTAGAGAGACCCAAGAAGACTCAACAATCATCAAACCACGAAACCCAACAATCAATCAACAAAGTTTGATGTACATGATTGTTCAAGGGAAAAGTGCATATGTATGCATCTTGCATAAGTACAACACGTGTATGTACACGTCTGTTAGGAAAAAACTCGCGTACAACTGTCAAAACACTGCCAAGCTAAGGAGAAGGCTGAAAGACTCAGACCCAGAGTGAAGAGAGACTATCAAACAATCATGTGACAAGAAAGTCAATATGAATGAGAGCAATCTAAGGAGAAAAACACTCCAAACCCTAAAAAATAAGATTTTATCCTCAATATGGTCGTCAATTCTGTTATGAGGAAAATCTATCTATGGAAAGGGGTAAACCATAACAGAGGGAAATGAATGTAGAAATCAACTCTATTCTCAAGTATGATATATAGAGAAATATGCTAGAAATACAAGACAAAAGGCCTACCTTGTCCAAACGTTCGATGAAGCCCATTGTTGAGCACTTGACCCAAAGAAATACACCTGCAACTAGTCCTCAACAACCAAGCAATGCAAGCATATGGTGATAATATATAATGTTAGCACATTCAATAGCATAATACATCAACATTCATAACAAATTCACCCATGAAATAATAATTCAAATATTTGCAAGATATTAATTGGATGAGAAAAGATTATTTCTATTAAGATATGATCAACATAAGTGAATAAGTTACAGACTTCCGTGTCTGCAGTATTCGGAATTGAGAAACTGAGTTCCTTCTAGATGGGTCTCCACAACTTCAATCCTCCACCAAAGGCAAGATCATGTAAGAGATACAATGAAGTTCTCAATCAAAAAGGGAAGATCTTGGGGGATGAACATTATGTTCAAACTTAAAGGATAAAGGGATGCAAACTCAATGTGAAGTGAATAATTCCTCCAGAGTAACTTTGCTCTCAAAGTTGAATTCTTTCTCCTCTTTTCCATAGCTCAGGTTTGGCCCATTTATAATTTATAACCTTCAAGTGGAAATGAAGGGCTAAGTCAGAATGTTTCCATTATATGGAAGGCTAAGGATCATTGATCGTGTGACATGACATGTAAACCCGACACCATTTTTCAATTTTGGGCACATTTCCTTATGTACGCGGGCTATAGTGGTGCAACCTGCGTATGTGCATGTTGTGTAGTAGAAAAGGTGCGTATATGTGGAAAAAATATTTTTTTAGCTATGGGATTTGCAATAAAAGGGATTTTGAGTCTGCATAGGGAAATGGAAAAAGACCCTGTATGCAAGATTTTATAGGGTGATGCAAATCTTGCTATAACATTGATTTCTTCCTCGAATTCTAGATGAATCCTTTTGAGGTTGATGGATTCTAATTCAAACATTTGGCATGATTATTTGATCCAGGTGGATATCGATGGCCACCCACCTTTTCCAGCTGGCTCAAAACAACATTATGGAAATTTTTGTAATTTACTATTTTTAGCAGTTTTTCGGGTCTTGAATTTCCAGAGTCGTTTTTAGGCCCTAAACAATTTTTTTTTGGGTATCCTTCGGTTGGAAAATTTCTTCATGAATTTTTTGTCAAAATTTGTATTCCTCGGACAGTTATTTCCAACGAGCTATCATACAACTAAAATAGAGATCGTATGCAAAAGTTATGACCCCGGGAAGTTGATGTACTAACTTACCCAAACGGGGCCCACATGACTTTTGGTGCTTCATCTCCTAGGTTTAGGTTTTTGGATGTCTAGGGTTTTTGACACTCCAATTTATTGTAAAAAGGCCTTCAAATCCTCATTGTAATGATATTCTTGTGAATTAGCACAACCGTCACATCTCTTCTTAGAGATAAGCCACCACCATTCCAACAAGTTTGTTTTCTGCTGCATTACAGTTTCAACTTATTTCTTTGTTGAATAGAAAACTAGTTTTACTGTATCTCTGTTATTCTGTGTTAAGCATCTATTAATAATATGTATTCATTTCATTTTTCTCAGAAAATACATATCAGTGGTATTACAACGTTCTACTCCTTGTCGTCTTAGTTCATGTCCCCAACAAGGTCAGAGTACAAAGAATTGGGTCTAGAGCTTGTTTCTCTTGAGGACCAAAGATATCGCACACCCAAGCGACCTCTCATAGAAGGAGAAAATGAAGATGATGGGACATGAGATCCTTTCAAAATATTTCTTGAGGAATCCCTCACATGACAAAGCAACAAGATGATGGATAGTTTCATGCAAATCCTTCAGCGACTACCAACAGGTAAAACATATTCTTCGAGCGAAGATGTCACCCCCTTCAAGGTACAAATAAACTTTGATGTTACTGTATTTGAAGGTTAGATAGAAGAATATGGTGTCGACAAGTGGTTGAATATGTTATCACATACAATTGTAAGAGGGTGTTTTCTCTAAGGATTTATCCCTTGGGTGGAGAAAATGAAAGAAAAGGGGTTTAAAAACCACCATATGAATTTTATCCAAAGTCGGGAGTGTATGAAGGTGGGGGAAAGGTGTCCACAGATCAACATTTCAATGACTCGCAAAGTGGAAAATTCAAAGGGCGGATTCATGAGGACTCGTGAAACGTGAAGTCATGAAGCGAACTGGGTTGTCCATTACAGAAGGACACGTGGCATAGGATCAACATGGAGAAAGTTGTTTTGGAAAATCTCAAGTGAGAAATTCCCATATCTAGGGTCCCGAAATGATGATAGACAGGGTCTCAAAATCCCAATAGTTGAGGTCGCAAAATGTCGATAGCCAAGATCCCAAAATGTCGATATTCATCTGGGTCGTCCGATCAAAGGGGATGTGTAGCACCTGATCTAAGAGATCACAATTTCATGACTCAGAGGTTTGAGCATGGAGCACAATGTGAGTTCGCTAAACACTAAATCATGACGTGCCTGAGATTTGGGCCCATGATGACATCCCACAATCATATGGAAGCAGGTCCATAAACAAAGGGAAATCACCTATCGAGTAGGAGGCGACTAATATTGTTCAAGGAAATGATCCTGGCTGTCAAGATCAAATAAAATACGACCATCGATCTAGATGGGTCAGTTTGTGGGATCGAACATCGGGATATTTGAAATCAAGGGGAGTGAAGAGTCCTAATAGGTGAAATTCTGAATATTCATATGGGGGATGAATAAGGTCATGGCCTGAGGTCGCGTGAAGCAATGGATAGGAGCTGTGTCAAGGGACGAAAACACTCATTTTGTTCTCATCAGAAGATCTGTGTGGTTTCAAAGTGCTAGGATTGACTTGGAAGAGTCATGAACATCTCCTGGAGCATTCATGGGTGTCACGATTCATCCCAATCCCGATGCAGGTAGTTAATGGAAATGGGGGAAGTGGTTGAAACCTTGTCTCACCCCATAAATGGAAATCATGCAAATCCGACTGTGTAGGAAGAATGTCAGCCGAAAGTTCCCCTGTCAATAGATTTTCCTGCAAAGCCCATATTGATCTAAGCTCGTGTTTGACAGAAGAATGCATGTACAGATTGAAAGAAGAAGATGCAGATGCAAAGTTTTGAATGTAATATCCAGGTCACATCTCTCATGGGGGAGAATTGTTCTAAGTATAAATAATAGGTTTTGATATTTTGTTATGGTCGAAGGGTTGAGCTAGGTTTCCTGCTATTGTAATATTTTTATGAAGAACATTGTTTCTTTGGTTATGTATTTGTTTTTGATACGGCTTGGTTAATCTAAGTCAACTTTCTTGTTCCATTTTATTTGCCTCTGATATTGAGAGAGTTCATGATTGACTGATTCACATGAATTGATATGACTGTATTATGATGAATGTTATATTATAGTGTTGTTATAATTTCTTTTAGTTTCTTTGAGATTTGAATTCAAGAGGATATTATTCTTAATTTTTTCCTCCTTAGGCTGTTGGAAGACCTGATGTCCACAACATACCTCTACACTCTCCTCACCAAAGTCTTCCCTCTATTCAACCTTACTCCAACTTATTGACCAAATTTGATTGTAGACCTCAATTGCTTATGCATGCTAGTCCATATTTTTGAGTTAGAACGTTATTATCATTGAGTCTTCTCCATTTGACCACGTAAAACTCATTTACATTTACTGTATAAACTCATGGGTACTGAGCTTATTCTCATTACATTTTGAGGGTGATTCCTAGTGCTAACATATATGGTTCTACTGCCGCGGATAGATTTGAGTAGATTGAAGAGCTCCCTGGGAAGAATGACATAGATCCAACTCTTAATTGTAGAAAAGAGTGGGATACAAAAAATGATTGTAATCATCTACCTGGTGACTCCACAATCAGAGACTCCACTGGGGAAGATCCTATTGATAGAAAGATGAAGGCAATGACTAGGTATTAGCTTATGAGGTCTCTGCATGAACTCTTGTTATTCTTTATCAGCTCATTTTTGTCTTTTCCTTCACATATAAAATGGATCATATTTTGATTTGTTTATCATTTTGATCACCAACCTTCCTTTATATATCTGTCCTTGGAGGAAGATGACATACTTTCTACCTATGTTGTAGATGTTGATCCTATATCCTTAGATTAACCTATTCATAAGGATAAACTTCATACTGAGATCCCTCCTGGATTCAATACCCCTTTCATACCTAAGGAGGTTGAAATTGATCCAAAACCTCCTCAAATATCATCTCATGTTGCTATTACTATTGTTCCTTGCCATCAATGTGATAAGCCTCATATTCAGCTCACTAGTTTTCAAACTAGAATCAGAGATAGGTTGTTTAAACCTTTAAAGCTTCCATATCATCGTCATCCTTATCCTCATGATTTCTCTAAATATATTCCTCATTTTTCTCGGGAATACCATGTTACAACTGAGAGGCATGTGGAGGCCTTTGAGAACTTTGTTGGTCAACTTGAGATTGCTCATGATGATGTTTCCATGAGATTGTTCTCAAATTTTTTGTTTGGAGATGCTTCTGTGTGGTTTAAATGTTTGTGAGTTGACTCCATTGGTTCCTGGGTTGAATTATGCAATGCATTTTTGAAGTGGTGGGGTGAGAATAAGTCCCTTTATCAGTATTGGTATTATTTTAATGCCTTGATGAGAGGGGAAGAGGAAGCCTTGGTTGTCTTCAACATGAGGTTTTATCATGTGTATCATAATTTGCCTGTAGAGATCAGACCCATAGAGACTGCTTCCATGGTGTACTATGTCATGGATCATCATTCATAGATTGTCTTTCAGCTGAGAGAAAGGAAATCAAAATCTATATCTCAGTTATTCATGGATGTTGCGGAAGTGGAGTATAACCTCCGAGCTTGTGGTAGGATTCAAAGTCAGTATCATCTCAACTCTGAACATCAGGTAGTTTTTACCTGTTGTCCGTATGAACAAAAGACTATGGATAATTTTGTCTTTGACACAGGTATCCATGAGAAACCCCATATTGATGAAAATCAAATGTATGAACAGCTAGGAGCAACAGTTCCTACTATTCCTAAAATAGATATTTTTAATAGTTATTTTCCTGATAAAATTACTTATTTAAAGGATGATCATAGATATGAAAGACAACCCCTTTTTGATGAATATCCTAGTGATGATGAGAAACAAGATTATATTGTATTTGATCACTATGAAGATAGTAAGGATGATGTAGAGGTTGACCTTGTCACGAAAGACATAAAATTTGACCAGGAGCATCCCTTAGTTAAGGCACATGAAGAGGTTATTTATACACAGCCTGAAGTAAATCCACAGTCATCAGTGGATCAACAACCACCTACGTCCATCATTATTCCACTTGTACCTATAGTTCATAGTAAGCATATTTT
>ML880204.1:3151-16404 GCA_009831015.1 Picea engelmannii
CTATCATAGCTAATGTTACCTCTTCTGATAAAGAGGAAACAAAAGAGCATGATGTACCTGAAGAGGTACAATCATCCTCTAACACTGTTGCTGAAACAACAAAACCACCATTTCCTAAGCGTTTAGCTTTGACTAAAATGCCTGAGCCACCTACTTTCAATATTCTAGGGGAATTACAAAATCTTTATGTCAAAATTCCTCTATTACAGGCACTCCGAGATGTACCAATTTATGCCAGGACTATGCGAGACATTTGTGTTAAGAAACTTGGTAGAAAAATTAAAGATCCCCTTACAGTTCATGTCATGGGTGACTTGTCTGCACTAATGTCAGGTAAAGTTCCCCCAGTCAAATATGGTGATCCTGACCACCCTACCATCTCAGTACAAATTGGAAAAATGATAATCCCTCGAGTCCTGGTAGACTTAGGTGCTGCTATCAATATTATGACTTTGGAAACCTCACAACTGTTACAACTGCAGAATGAAATCAGAGACACCCCAACCATCCTATAATTAGCTGACTGTTCTACAATCAAACCGGAGGGAGTCATTGAAGACCTAATCATCTCAGTGGAATCCTAGAATTATCCAGCTGACTTTGTGGTATTACAACCTAAAACAAAGTTGGGGGGCCACCCTCTAATTTTGGGCAGGCCTTGGCTAGCCACAACAGATGCTTTTATCAGCTGTAGATCAGGTTCAATGACAATTTCCAACGGTTACAAGACCAAACAACTTACCCTCTACCCTCATGCTACACTCTTGATTAATAATGATAATTTTGTATGGGTAGACTTTGATGATCAACTTACTCAACCCATATTGACTATCGAACAAGCCTTAAGCCTTAAAGATTCCACCGAGGATGAAGTAATTAATAATTTTATTTGTGAACCCTCCTCCGTGACTCCATAAACTCACAACCAGCTAGCTGCACTTTTGGAGTCAAATAACCAAGAAAACCTTAACTCTGAAAACCCACCTCAAACATTAGCCACCATCTCTTCTAAAAGTATACCAGTAGAAATTGAACCTGACAAAACACTGAACATAAACCCTAATGTGACAGATGCTGAAACAAAACAATTAATGAAGTTACTTCTTGAACATAAAGAAACATTCGCATGGGACTATACAGATATGAAAGGAATCTCTCCCGAATTATGTACTCATCGTATATATATCAAGGAAGATTGTCGACCGATCTGCCAATCTCAACGAAGAATGAACCCTAATTTAAGAGAAATCCTTAAAGAGGAACTTCAAAAATTGCTCAATGCAGGGTTTATATATCCTATATCAGACAGTGAATTGGTTTCCCCGTTGGTAATAGTTCCTAAG
Source organism: Picea engelmannii (assembly GCA_009831015.1). Lineage (NCBI taxonomy): Eukaryota > Viridiplantae > Streptophyta > Pinopsida > Pinales > Pinaceae > Picea > Picea engelmannii. The sequence continues at coordinate 4,495 of ML880204.1, forward strand.
AAAAATGGGAAATGGAGAGTATGTGTGGACTATAGAGCCTTAAATAAAGACACTCAAAAAGATCACTTTCCGTTAGCATTCATCGATCAGGTGTTAGACAGTTTGTCAGGGAAGAATTTTTTCTCCTTTTTAGATGGTTTCAGTGGGTATAATCAGATCAAAATTGCACCCTAGGACTAAGATAAAACCACTTTTACTATCCCTTGGGGAACTTTTGCTTATAGAGTTCTCCCATTTGGACTATGTAATGCACCAGCAACCTTTCAAAAAGCAGTTATAGGAATCTTTTCTGATATGCTTAATGACTCTATGGAAATTTTTATGGATGATTTTACCCCTTATGGTGTTTCTTTTCAGGAAGCACTACAAAACCTTGAGAAAGTACTTAAAAGATGTATACAAGCCCACCTCTCCTTAAGTACAGAAAAATGTCATATGATGATGAGTGAAGGAATAGTGCTTGGACATTTTATTTCATCTCAAGGAATTCAGGTGGATCCATCCAAGATACAAGTCATTAAAAATCTTCCTACTCCCAAAACCCAAACAGAGGTGAGAAGTTTTCTAGGACATGCTGGATACTACAAAAGATTTATCACAAAAAATTCCAAAATAGCTTCTCCCCTGTTTGTGTTACTGATGAAAAATGTCGAATTCAAATGGACTAATTCTTTCCAGGAAGCATTTAATACACTTAAACATCAGTTATCTACAACCCCTATTCTAAGAGGACCTGATTAGACACTTCTCTTTCATATATCCTCTGATGCTTCAGATACTACAATAGGAGCTATCTTGGGACAAGAAGAAAATCATCTCCCTTATGCTATTTACTTCATTAGCAAGAATATGACTCCTACTGAACTTAACTATACAGTTACCGAAAATGAATTCTTAGCAGTTATCTATACTATTAATAAGTTTCAACATTACAGCACTGGCTACTCTACTCTTGTCCATACTAATCACTTAGCTATCAAATATCTAATGAACAAACCTATCACAAATGCTCGAGTCACCAGATGGTTACTATTATTACAAGAATTTGATATTACAATTGTAGATAGACCAGGAAAAAAAAATGTAGTAGCTAATTTCATTTCTCGATTAACACTTGATGATTATACCCCAGTAGATGATTCCTTTCCCGATGATATCTATTTGCAGTATCTGCTCACTCACCATGGTATGCAGACATCACTAACTACTTGGTTGCAGGGAAGTTACCACCACACCTATCCCACTGGTAGAAAAGAAGAATCATTCAACAAAGTGCTCGGTATAGCTGGATATGTGGGTGTCTTTTCCACACAGGACTTGATCAAGAAATCTGAAGGTGCATTAGAGAAGATGAGGTTTATGATCTACTAAAAGCTTGTCATGATGGCCCTTGTGGAGGGAATTTTGCTGATAAAATAACAACACATAAAATTCTCAGGATGGGGTATTATTGGCCCTCACTTTTTAAAGATGAAAAGAAATATGTTCAGGCCTGTGATAGCTGTAAAAGAATGGACCAACCTTATCATAGATATGAAATGCCATTAAATCCCCAGGTAGTACTCGAACCATTTGAAAGATGGGCCTTAGACTTTGTAGGACCCATTAACCCCTCATCCAATCAAAAAGTTTACATAGTGGTCTGAACAGATTATATGACCAAATGGGTGGAAGATAAAGCACTCCATAGAGTGACTGAAGAATCAGTTCTAGATTTCCTATTTGAAGACATCTTCATCAGATTTAGAGTGCCGAGAGAATTAGTTACAGATGGGGGACCTCCTTTCACTTCTCACGGTTTTAAATCCACCCTTCAAAAATATCATATTCAGCATAGAATGACTACAACATACCACCCCCAAGCCAATGGACAGGTGGAAAGCATAAATAAAATAATAGAAGCCATTCTCACAAAAAAAGTGAAGGAAAACAAAAAGGATTGGTCTCACAGGCTCCCTGAAGCATTATGGGCCTACAGAACTACCTGTAGAAATGCTACAGGATTCTCTCCCTATGAATTAGTTTATGGAAAAAGTGTTGTCTTTCCTGTGGAATTTGAAATCAAAACCTTAAGGACTGCTTTAGTTGTCAACCTTGATTTGACCGATGCACAGACAGCTAGGTTGCAACAGCTTAATGAATTGGATGAAAAAAGACTAGATTCCATTCATCAGACAACTACGATTCAACAACAAAGATCAAAATGGCATGACAAAACTATCAAGCATAAGCAATTCCAAAAAGGTAATTGGGCCCTACTATACGATTCTCGATTTAAAGAATTTCAAGGGAAACTATGTACAAGATGGCTTGTCCCTTACTAAGTAGACACTGTTTTCCCCAATGGAATAGTAAGGCTCCTCACAATCGATGACTCTAAAACACCGTTACTTGTAAATGGTCATCGGCTTCGTCTGTACTAGCGCCCTATTTCCAAAGAATATTTTAAGGCCACATGTGTGGCAGACTCTCATTACCTCTTTTTAGAGGGGCCTCCTACCCCTCATTGCAATTAATTCTTTTTAATTTAATTTTTTTAGTATTAGATTAGATTTTGTTTACTAATAATCCCTGTCAAGAAATACCATGTTACAATTGATTTTTGCAGATTCTCGATCAAAGCAAAGGCCTATTACGAAAGGATGATCTTACTTCAAGAAGAGCCAAGCTTCCCCATTGCTGAAACACCATTGTTCAACAAATTTTTTCTCTTTCCCCATTGTTGAAACACCACTGTTCAACAACTTTTTTCTCTTTCCCCATTGCTGAAACACCATTGTTCAACAACTTTTTGCCTTTTCCCCCATTGTCGAAACACCACTGTTCCACAATTTCCTGCCTTTCTTTTCCCATTGCTGAAACACCACTGTTCAACAATTTTTCACATTATTCCCCCATTGTTGAAACACCACTGTTCCGCAATTTTCCACATTTTTCCCCATTGCCGAAACATCACTGTTCCGCAATTTTTCACATTTTTCTCCCATTGCTGAAACACCACTGTTCAGCAATTTTTCACATTTTCCCATTTTCCCATTGCCGAAACACCACCGTTCAACAATTTTTCGCCCTTCTTTCTATGGCTGAAACACCAACTTTTGAACATTCTCTGTCGATAATCTTTTGCGCTCTCATACTACATTTTGTCCTTCCAGTAAACAAATCCTTGATACAATTCCTCTAACAAATCAAAATTCTTCGCCATGGATACTGCAGAACTATTATGGACAGACACTATATTCCATTTGAAGTACGAATCAAAAGGTAAAGAAGAGGTATGTAAACTTTATATGTAAATACAATTGAACTATAGTTAATGAGAAGATCCCAACTCATTATTACCACTCACGTAAAATCATTATTTTAGCCGTACTTGAAGGGGGGGGGGGGATATCAAAATATTATACCATCATTTCACATGAACCATCCTTTTTTTACCATCCTTTCGTTTGTTTCACCACCATTTGCATGCCTTCACCCGAAAAACTCACTCTGCACAGAAGCGGTTACTCGACTCTATGACGATGAATTTTACTGAGATGTTAGCTATGGGAGGCCCTGTTATATGGTACGAACCCGCCACGACGGCCCTGTTAGAAATATATTCAGAAGTCTATCAAATTTTTCTACAAGCAGGATGGCTGGGTTATTTTCAGAGGCTCCATGGATTTGATCAACAACAGGTTCTTCAATTTGCTCAAAATCTCCAGGAAGATCATTCCATTGTTCAAGGGGTTCGGATTCCACTTATAGAGGAGGATATAGCACAGGTTTCGGGTCTCCCTGCCAATTTCATTCGCTAGTTCAGCCGCAAACATATGATCCTTAATGCCCAGCAGGATTTTCTCTTGCCAGGGGAACAAATTGAGCCTAAAGGCCAGGGTGTCCAACTTAGTCCGTTGCCGCCTCCTTGGCCGAAAGTTGCATAGTTTGTCAAGCACTACCTTACCTGTGAAGGCCGATACCAGGTAGTCTACCAGTACGATTTTGTCCTATTGTCTCATTTACGACATGCTAGATTGGTGAACATTCCTTATTATCTGCTCAGATGTCTTAAAAATATGTCGAATTACTGTAAAAAGGATAAAAATCCCGCCCTTTCCCTCACCCATCACCGTCTCTCTCAACTACTTATCCAAAAGGGTTTTTCCCAAGAAAACCCTCCCCTAAACAACCCACCCATAGACCCCCAAGAAGTTGTTGAATATCCTGAAAATCTTTAGGAACAACAACCACAAAACCCTCCAGACCCTCCGAAAGCACCTAACAGTCTACCTACAGACCCAATTAATCCAATTAACCTTCCTACCATACCAAGCCTGCCCCACATCTTACCAGAATCGTCCACTCCTACCGTTCATATCCTTAGCGATGATTTTGAACCAGACAACTCTCCTTGTCCCATCACTGAGGAAAAACCCCCACTCAAACGAAAGAAAATTCCCTTTTTTCCACCCTTTTTACAAAGAAAATGAATAAGGGCATCAACAAGAACAACCACTACTACCACTTCCCTAAATCCCCAACCCATCTGGTTAAAACCCCGTACACCTCCAACCTCCCAAATTCTGGAATTTTTACCTATTCCACCCGTGGGCACTAAAACACAAGAACCAGAGGCCCAGTGTGTTGCGACATCATCCTTTTCAAATCAAGTAGTTGAAACACAAGAACCAACTACTCATTCAGTAGCTGAAACACAAGAACCAACTACTCATTCAGTAGCTGAAACACAAGAACCAGCTACTCATTCAGTAGCTGAAACAAAAGAACCAACTACTCATCAAGTAGTCGAAACAGAAGAACCAGCTATAGCTGGCACACAAGAACCAGCTACAGCTGAAACACAAGAACCATCTGCTGATATTGTTACCGAGATACATGAATCATATGCCCAGGGTGCTGCAACATTACTTTCTATACATCAAGAAGATGAAATAATAGAATCAGTTGTCGATCCTGTAGTTGCTCCAAAAGAACCAGCTAGTGTGGTTGTCACTGTTACACAAGAACCAGTCACCCCTCTTCCAGAACCAACAATGGCCTCTGTCTTACAAGAAAATGAGTTCCTAAGGTATGAACTGGAATCCTACAAGCAAGAGCTAGTCATGGTAAAGGAAGCCTACGAGAAGGAACTTAAATTGTACACCCTAGCTCACATAGTGACCATGACAGAAGAAAATACAACAGAGAATCCATGTAGAGAGTATATGTGCAGTCAATGTGGGGACATATATTATCAAGCAGGCTACAAAGTAATTCAAATTCCAATGCCAGGAGCTTCCCCTGCACTTACGACTTTTGCAGTCAAAGAAGAAAACCCTGTTGTTACACAAGAACCAACAGGACCTTCCAAAATTAAAAATGAACCCTGGCCTACAACAATTTTCAAATCTGAAGCCCCTTCTTTTGTTAATAAAGTTGTACAAACATTGTCTATTGATGAATCTTCCCCTCCTAGCCAGATCAATACCCACACCTTTGTGGAACAAGCCACTCAAACCCTACCTCAGCCTACCACTTGCAATGTTGAAACACAAACTCAACCATGGGATGAGCAGGAAATAATGGACAAATGGAAAAAAGAGTTTGTTGTTACACAGGACAAAAGCCTGCAGGAGAACAGACTACTCTGGCTAAACCATATTTATTCAAACTGGGAAGCTTTGGAGAAAACATGCCAGGAATTCTATGCCCATAAGAAACAGAATAAAGAGTTAAAAGGCAAATTGCTCCTGATGTTTGACTTGGCATAAAAGTTGTTGGCTGCAAGGAAACCATCCTACAATTACTCTCTGTTCCTCATGGAACGACTTACATTTTTTCATATTAACGCAATCAAAGAAGGAAGACCCCATGCAGTGTTAAATCCAGCAGATTTTGTTAGAACCTTTGCATAAGCCCCTACTATGGATCAACACCTCCTCTGTGAGGTATATCTTCATAATGAGGCCATCCCTGAGAACCGAAAGCTTAACCTTAACCCTCTTGTCGGTGATATCCAGATTCGGGCACTCACCTCCTTCCTTAACAATCAGATTATATGGCAGAATGACTTCCTAGCTGCCAAGCATAACGAGGATAATCACCTTCTCTAGATACGGCCAGAACCACAAAATGTTGCCACCTTTGTTACAAAGTATTATCAGTTTTTGAAGAAACCAGGCATGACTCAACACATTCAACAACTACAGACAACAGTGCTTCAGGATTGTCAATAGTTCATTAAATCCACAGAGATTGCTGCCCTACAAGAAAATAACATGTTTTGGCAACAATCTATTGGGAAAAGATAGGAACACAATCCCTTTAGCCCCACTAATCTTGAGACAACAATCTCCAAGGTACCTAGCTACATCAAGTGTGTTCAGCAATGTGCTGAAAGATGGATAGGTTATTAGTTTCATTTTCCTATCCCGTGGATGCCAGCAGAGAAATATCAAGTTCATTATAAGTTTCCCAAGAAGGTCGAAACATCAGCTTGGCAAAGGCTACAATGCGTTCAAGGATTCAGAGCTCCAACAGACAACACTTTCCACAACTACTGCTTAAGTAACTTGCATGCTCGGAGTTAGTATTCAGATTCTGATTCAGATTGAAGTTGCCTGAGGACATGCAACCTTTTAAGTTGGGGGGGGGATGTTAGAAACTTATAATGTACCTTTTTGTTCACACTTTTTACTACCATTACATCCTTTTTCCACTCACATTTAAACTTACATTATCACCTTACCCTATCTTTCCAAAGGTATATAATGTCTCTTCTCTTTAATATATGTTTAATTTGTTTTGCATATAATTTTACATTACTCTCATACTTAACCATCGATCAGAAACATATAAGTGCTGAAACAGTTCACTGCAGATTATCGTTGTTGTTTGAAGACCCGTTGCTGAAACAATCAACACGCAAACCCAGTGGCTGAAACAGTTCGTGGTCTACGATGCTGAAATAAAAATTCACACAAAGAAGAAGTTGTTACACTCTCCGTGGTCTACGATGTTGAAACAACAATTCACACAAAGAAGAAGTTGTTACACTCTCCGTGGTCTACAATGCTGAAACAACAATTCACACAAAGAAGAAGCTGTTACACTCTCCGTGGTCTATGATACTGAAACAACAACTCACACAAATAAGAAGATGTTACATTGACCACAACAACCACACCTTGAGCCAGAATTAACCATTGTTGTTGCTCGAGACCACATTGTTGAAACAATCAAAATGAAAATCCCGTTGTTGAAATAGCCCATGATTTGCGATGCTCAAACAATAGACAACAATAGTAACAAGAAGATAAATAAAGAAGTTGTTACACCAACCGTAACAACTACACCCAACTATTGTAATAGCATTATGTTACGGGAGACCAGGATATCCTATTCCAGTATAGAGATCAGATCTGACTAAGAATAGGATTCAGATGTGCACATGTAATTTGATGATCAATTGTATCAAGAGGATTCTCCTCTTTAAATAAGAGGAAATCATTATTATAAAGGGATTTTTTTTTAAGAAAGGAATTACAGAGAAGGACGGGTTTTACTTCAGACATTGTAACATGATACAGTTGATAGATGAATAAAAGATTGTTCTGAGAATTTCTTTCTAGTTCCTTTCGTTTCAGGGGAATATTGTGAGAAGGGAGGGCCCACCTTCTTCACAAGATTCACCCATTAGCTCTGTAGTGTGTTAGTGTTATTTTTGTTCATACCTTGATTAAATTATGTTTTGCTGAAACTATACTATACTGAACTCTGTTTTGCTGAAACTCTGCTTTATTGATTGTTATATTGTTTTCATATGATTCATTCTTGGGTAATTGTTAATCATACTAGTTAGCAATCCTGTTTGGTGAATTTATGAAAGCATGATAATTAGGGACAGGTGCTGAAGATTCTTGCTTGGGGAATAGGGTCCTGCTCTCTGTTAAGATTTAGTTAGCCTTCAATGTGTGTCAATCATTTCGATTAGTAATGAGTTCATGAAAGCGTGATGATCGGAAATAGGTGTTGAAGATTCCTTCTTGGGGAATAGGGTCATGTTCTCTGTTACAGAATAGTTTGTCTTTCCTTTTGCAGTATCCTGAAAGATTTCTTTCCTAGGTTGTTATTTCTTAATGTAATCCAGGATTCTTTGGATAATTATTTCTTTAAAATTTGAACTCTACAATAGGTAGGTTGCTTTTCTGTAATTCAAAGTAGAACTTCAGTTTGTTCAAGGCAAGGTGTGATTAATGTATTTTTACTACAACTCTAGATTGCTTTTGAGATTGAGCATATACAGTGTGTGATTACCTTTGAAATAAACAGACTTCCCTGGGTTGACAATTGATGAAAGCACTTGATTGTTTGGTTAAATAAACAATTACAGTCACCAACAGATCTGTCATCCATTTGTTAGTCCATACATTATTTCTATTCATAGGTATAACATATCTATCATTTTACTTATTAGATCTATTCATATCAAACTTTCTTTCATCTATTAATGCCCTAGTTTTTAAGCTAGGACATAATCTATCAAACATACCTAGATCCATGCCTTAGAAACAAAACAAAATTTCACTTATCCTACTTCTATAGAGCACAAAGCTTCCAGATCTAATAACTTTTAACTATTCTCACCTTTCTTAGAGCACAAAGCTTACATATCTTACCTCTTTTCTGCAGATCTGACCTTTTTCTTTCAGAAATTTCCACTTTTACTTTTCTTAGAGAATAGAGCATTCAGATCTCACTTCTTTTCTTCAGATATAATATTCCTTTCTTCATATATGATCTTCTTCTTAGCACAAAGCTTCACAGGTCGAGTGAAAAGTTGCGCACTAGGGAAACAGATCTACACACAAAGCTTTCTTTTGCACAAAGTTTCTTCTTCCTCAGTTCCCAGCAATCATAGTCTCAGGTCCCGACAACAGAACCATTTGTTGGCACAAGGGTAGACCTAGGGTTCAACTCTCAAGAGCGCACCAACAAATCCCTAACTACCGACCTTTACGACAATACCTGTGAAGCATATGAAGTCTCACCCAAGGTAGAGGCAGGGTTGGTTGCAAGATTCAGGTGTCTAGAACCTTAGCTGGGACACATATTTGTGATTATATCATTTACAGAGAACTTAGCATCGATGATTCATCAATATTCAACCCTTATTATACTTCGTAGACAACACAGAGCTTCGCGGTGTACACTCAGATATATAGTATTTAAGCACTTAACCATAGTAACCCAGATCAGATCCAAAAGATCAGCACTAAGCATCCTCATACACATCAGATATAACAATCATATATATCTAAGAATCACATAGCATAAGAAAATATAAACACATTAAATCAAATCATAGAGCATAACACATAGATTTACGTGGTTCACCCCCACACTGGGGCTACATCCATAAGATCTTTTTCTTTATTATTGTCTTCAATTTGTTACAAGGACAAAGTCTCAAAAACCCTTCTTCGCATAGGACAAAATATCTGCGCAGCTCGCTAGATCCTTCTTCCTTACGTTACAACACTTAGCTTTCTATAGAAACCTCACAGTAACTTACACTTAGCATTGCAAGCCTCACACAGTTCGCACAGAGCACTTATTCAACATCACATCGATGCACTACCAATTGCACTAAGAAATCACATCTACTACTTCTGACATTTCCTATCCTTCTATTTATACATTACAAAAGTGGTCCTAAGCGTGGTTAAACCCACGGGCTGACATCCCTTTCCCATTACATATTCCCAAAAACCCAAAAAGGATCCAAAAGGGGGTCTGGCTTCTGCAATTTCCGCTTCGATTTGCGCTTTGTCTTGGATAGGATGTCAAAGTCCCAAAAACGGTCAATTATGACCAAGTGCTCCTCAAAAATTGGTCAAGGGCCAACAATTTTACCTTAGCAGGAAGCACATTATAGACCTTCATGAATCTACTTGAAAAATAATGCACTGTTTCATCAGGTGATCTCTTCATGTTGTTTTACTAGGTCAACAACTGAAGGGGGCTTTTATTATCTCCCCATTTTGCAAGGAAGCATGTTTCAAAGGACTCTAAATCTACGATACTAGCTGGTGGAAGGGCTCTCAACCACTTCCTCACTTCTCCTGCAAGACTTTTTGTAAACAACCTCATTTTCACATATTCAAATTCCACCTCTTCCAAGTCTATGAAATCATTAAAATAGTCTAGATGCTTCCAAGGTGATATGTTACCTTCGACATCATATAGTTTGATCCTTAGGTTATAATCTTGAGGTAGATCACGTAGTTGAGCAGGCAGTATGAAGGGGGGAAATCTGGCTGCCATAGCTGCTGTGAGGGGTTAGAGTGGCTATTGGTTCTGAGCAGGGATCACTATAGTCCTAGAAGATGCATCTAAAATCAAATGTTGGAATCTCTTTTCATCAAAGATGGTCTCACTTAAACAAGATTTAGACTTAGTTCTGAATAGGGCTTGCTCAAATTTCACATCAAACTCAAGGTCTTCAATGCTAGTCAACCCATTCTTGGGAAAGGATAGATAATGGTCTGGACACAACACTGGGGTTACTGTCTTTTCTTTTCTTTTACATATAATTTTTTCAGGGTCAGACATAGGGATTGCATCTTCTGGGTCTGGGTTGCTACTGGAGTGAATTTTCTTAGGATCCATGATTTTTATCTCACACTGTTTGGTGCAACTAGTATTTTGGTAATGGACTCGCCAGGGAAAAAATAATCTCATCCAATAAGGTATTTGATCCACTTTCACCCTGAGGGATCAAACTAAATCTTTAAAGTTGTTTTTCCCAGGAAAGATTTTTCAATTTTGTCCTCGGCAACGACACCAAAATGTTAGCACTCTATAAATTTTGTCTGGCTGATAGACAAACGACAGAATTCTGGTAGCAAAAAGGTTTGGGTAATGGACCCAAGGTTGTTTCATGTATAATGGTATGATTTTTAATATATTTTAAGGTAATACTATTTTATATGGATAGCATATGTCATGCCATTTCTGGTGGTATGTGGAACGTCACATAACTCCTCAGGGTTTGAGAGTTATGGCCTTATGAAGTTGGAGGACCCTCATATGTTGGATTGAAGCCCCAAAAGGTCAAAGAAGTAAAAGATATTACAGAGAAGAAATCATTATTTAAATGATAAAGTAAAGTGATAAAGTAAAGTGACAAAGTCAAGAAGGATTATTTAAATAATAAAGTGAAGTGGCAAAATCAAAGAATGTTATTTAAATGATAAAGTGAGGTGATAAAGTCAAGGAGGAATATTTAAATGATAAAGTAATGGAGAACTTTCTAATTATGGAAAGTGGTTAACCCTAAAAATGAGGAAAATAGGTTAAGTGACCTATAAATGGTTTAAGTCACCTAGAAATAGGTTAAGTGACCTATAAATGGGTTATGTGACCTAGAAATAGGTTAAGTGACCTAGAAATGGGTTAAGTGACCTAGAAGATCGAGATTATAAATAAGAGGCAAGGCTCTCTCATTTTACATCACACTTGAGAATATTGAATATCTATAGGTGACTGAGGTAACCAAAGGATATCAAATCCAAATTTTAGAGGGAAGGTGAAGAAAAGAGGGCCGGAATTCAAGGGAGGATAAATTCTTTTGATGATTCTTTTTAAAATATTTTATTTATGTTGGAAACACCTACCACACTTAGAGGGGGGGGGGGTGAATGAGTGTGGGGATATTTTTCCCTGACAAATTCACTCTTACACAAAAACTCCTTAGTTAACATTCAACATTTTCTCATTACTCATTGATGTCATTTATAATCAGTTAGATGTGAATACATATCAACAAAATGTCATCAACAAATTATCTCCACAAGGAACACAAAGAACACAAGATGTACGTACAATTTTTCTTTTTATTATGGACTTCAATTCGAGGTTTTT
>WSFP011479526.1:0-16404 GCA_009831015.1 Picea engelmannii
TAAATCTGTGTGTTATGCTCTGTGCTTTGATTCAATGTGTTTTTGCTTATGCTATGTGCTTTGATATATCCACTTATGCTCTGTGCTTCTTAGATATATATGATTGTTAGATCTGATGTGTATAAGAATGCTTAGTGCTGATCTACTAGATTTGATCTAGGTTACTATGGTTAAGTGATGAAATACTGTAGATTTGAGTGTACCCTCCGATGCTCTGTGTTGACTGCAAAGTATCATAAGGGTTGAATATTGACGAATGATTGATGCTAAGTGATCCGTAAATGATATAATCACAGATCTATGTCCCAACTAAGGTTGCAGACACCTGAGTCTTGCAACCACCCTTGCCTCTACCTCGGGTAAGACTTCATCTTCTTCGCAAGTGTTGCCAAAAGGGATGGTAGTTAGGGATTTTTTGGTGTTCTCTTGAGCATTGAACCCTAGGTCTGCCCCTGTGCCAACAGTGTGATAACCTGTTGGAAAGGTATCGTTGAGGAGATTCATTTTGGGGCTCAATTGTGCCTTCAACTATCTTGCTGATATGAGGTTATTATGGCTACCACTATCCACGATGAAGTGCAATGGGGTATGTTTTAACCACATCTGTGAATGGAATATTTTTTCTCCTTCTTTTGGCTCGCCTAGTTCACTAGGCTGGATCTTGGTGGTATCACCGGTGGCACTGGGTTTCGCATCAATGATCTGTCTTCCCCTTTCTGGTTCTGGATCAAAGTTTGAACATGCATCTGATTAAGAGGCTTTCACTTCGGCCACCAATGACTGCTTTGAGAGACAGTCAACAATGTTATTCCAGGGGCTCTTATGGAAGTTGCACCAATTCCCCGTATCTTTCTTTGTCTTTCCAATGTCCTTCTTTACTTGCAGCTTGGACTGGTTTTCCTGATACTGTCCATATTTTCTCTGTCCTTTGTTCTGTGTGTTGGGGCTGCCCTTTCCTGGATTTTTTTGTGAGGGGTTCCCAAGCCCTAATTTTCATGTCTTTTTCTTGAGCTTCTACTTGATTTTGACGACATATCGGTAAGCCGCGCCCAAGGATGAGATGTCCAAAAATTCCATTTTGATCTGGATGTATCTATGCAGAGCACTGCAATACTTGAGCACCAGATGTTGCTCTGAATCTTTGATACCTAGCTTGGTGCATAAGGTATAAAAGATATTCGTGAAATTTGGCACTGCTTGGTCTCTTTCTTGCTGCAGTGTGGTCCATTTGGTATACAAGTCGTCATAACTTCCGACAGGGTAGTATTGTTTCTTAATAGAACCCCTGAAGGAATCCCAGGTGGCCATGACTATAAATAATGAGGGTTCCTCTGTTTCCTTTTGCTCATAGAAAGTTTCCCACCAATCTTTGACACAGGGAACGACTTTGAGGAGCGCAAAAGTAATCTTTTCTCTATTCGAAAAGTTATGGACAAAAAAATTCCCTTCTAGTAGATTCAACCACTTGTCTACAACATCTGCGTCAATGTGACCTTCAAATATAGGAATATAAAAGTTTATTTGTACCTTGAAGGGGGTGGCGCCTCCCCTCGAACAAGATACGTCGTCTGTTGGTAGCCGCCGAAGGATTTGCGCGAAACTATCCATTACCTCATAACTTTGTTGCATGAAGGATTACTCAATCAACAATTTGAAAGGATCTTCTGTTCCATCATCTTTCTTTTCTCCTGCCATGGGCGGTCGCTTGGGTGTGAGAGAGATTTTTTCCTTAAGAGAAACAAGCTCGAGACCCAACTCTTTGTACTCTGAATTCCTTGGGGACATACATTAAGACGACAAGGAGCAGACCGCTCTGATACCACTGATCCAGATTTTATGAGCAGAACACAATGAATACAGATTATTAATAGGTGCTTAACACAAAATAACAAAGATATAGTAAAATTGGTTTTCTATTCAATAAGGAAATAAGCTGAAATTGTAAAATGCATCGGAAACAAACTTGCTAGAATGGTGGCCACTTATCTCTGAGAATATATGTGACGACTGCACTAATTCGCAAGAAGATCATTACAATGAGGCTCTGAAGGCCTTTTTTACAATAAACAAGAATGCCAAAAACACTAGACATCCAAAAACCTAACACTAGGAGATGAAGCGCCAAAAGTCATGTGAGCCCCGTTTGGGTAAGTTAGTACATCAACTTCTCGGTGTCGTAACATTTGCATACGATCTCCGTTTTAGGCTTGTGATAGACTATTGGAAATGTATTGTTGAGGAGGTTCATTTTGGGGGCTCAATCATGCCTTCAACTATATTTCTGATATGAGGTTCTTCTAGCTACCTCTATCCACGATGAAGTGCAACGGGGTGCCTTTTACCCACATCTGTGAATGGAAGAGTCATTCTCCTTCTTCTGGCTTGTTTGGTTCACCAGGCTGGAGCTTGGTGGTAGCAATGGTGGCACTATGTTCCGCCTTAATGATCCATATTTCCCTTTCTAGTTCTGGCTCAGTGTCTAAACCTACATCTGATTCAGAGGCTTTCACTTCGGCTACGAGCGACTTCTTTGAGCGGCAGTCAATAGTGTTATGCCAAGGGATCTTATGGAAGTCACACCACTTCGTGGTATATTTCTTTGTATTTTCGGTGTCCTTCTTTGCTTGTGGATTGGACTGGTTGTACTGATGCTGTCCATATTTTCTTGGTCCTTTCTTCTGTGGGTTGGGGTCGCCCTTTCCTATATTTTGTTGTGAGTGGTTCCCAGGCTGAAATTGCTGCGTCTTTTGTTTGATCTTCTGCTTGATTTTGATGACATATTGATAGGCTGTGCCCAAGGATGAGATGTCCAAAAATTCCATTTCAGTCTGGATGTATCTATGTAGAGCACCACAATACTTGAGCAGCAGATGTTTCTCTGAATCTTTGATACCCAACATGGTGCGCAAGGTATGAAAAATATTCGTGAAATCTGGCACTGCTTGGTCTCTTTCTTGCCACAATGTGGTCCATTTGGTATACAAGTCATCATAACTTCCGACAGGGTAGTATTGTTCCTTAATACCATCTCTGAAGGAATCGCAGGTGGCCATGACTGTAAATAATGAGGGTTCCTCTGTTTCATTTTTCTCATAGAAAGTTTCCCACCAATCTTTGACATGGGGAACGACTTTGAGGAGAAAAAAAGTAATCTTTTCTCTATTTGAAAAGTTATGTATAGAAAAATACCCTTCTAGTAGATTCAACCACTTGTCTACAACATCTTCATCTATCTGAACTTCAAATATAGGAATATTGAAGTTTATTTGTACCTTGAAGGGAGTGATGCCTCCGCTCGAAGAAGATGCATCGCTTGTTGGTAGCCTCCGAAGGATTTGCGTGAAACTATCCATCACCTCATTCCTTTGTTCCGTTAGGGATTCCTCAATCAACAGTTTGAAAGGATCTCCTATCCTGTCATATTTATTTTCTCCTGCCATGAGAGGTCGCTTGGGTGTGTGAGAGATTTTGTCCTCAAGAGAAACAAGCTCGAGACCCAACTCTTTGTACTCTGACCTTGTTGGGGACATGCATTAAGACGACAAGGAGAAGAACTCTCTCATACCACTGATCCATATTTTATGAGAAGAATGAAATGAATACAGATTATTAATAGGTGCTTATCAAAAAATAACAGAGATATAGTAAAACTGGTTTTCTATTCAATAAGGAAATAAGCTAAAATTGTAAAATGCAACATAAACAAGCTTGCTGGAATGGTGGTGACTTATCTCTGAGAAGAGATGCGACGACTGCGCTCACTCATAAGAAGATCATTACAATGAGGCTCTAAAGGCCTTTTTTAAAATAAACAAGAATTCCCAAAACACTAGACATCCAAAAACCTAACCCTAGGAGATGAAGCGCCAAAAGTCATGTGGGTCCCGTTTGGGTAAGTTAGTACATCAACTTCCCTGGGTCGTGACTTTTTCATACGATCTCCGTTTTAGGCATCTAATAGCCCATTGAAAAGGTATCGTCGAGGAGATTCATTTTGGGTGCTCAATCATGCCTTCTTCTATCTTTCTAAGATGAAGTTATTCTGTCTACCGCTATCCACAATGAAGTGCAACGGGGTGCCGTTTACCCACATCTATGAGTGGAAGAATCATTCTCCTTATTCTGGCTCGTCTGGTTCACCAGGCTGGAGCTTGGTCGTAGAAATGGTGGCACTGGGTTATGAATCAATGATCCATCTTTCCCTTTCTGGTTCTATCTCAAAGTCTAAACCCGCCTCTGATTTAGAGGCTTTCACTTCAGCCGCCAATGACTGCTTTGAGCGACAGTCAACAGTGCTATTCCAAGGGCTCTTATGGAAGTCGTACCACTTCCCAGTATATTTCTTTGTCTTTCCGGTGTCCTTCTTTGCTTGCATATTGGATTGGTTGTCCTAATACTGTCAATATTTACTCTATCCTTTGTTCTGTGGGTTGGGGACGCCCTTTCCTGGATTTTTTTGTGAGGGGTTCCGATGCCCAAATTGCTGCGTCTTTTGTTTGGGCTTCTGCTTGATTTTGACGGCATATCAGTATGCCACGCCCAAGGATGAGATGTCCAAAAATTCCATTTCGGCCTAGATGTATCTATGTAGGATGCCGCGATACTTGAGCACTAGATGTCGCTCTGAATCTTTGATACCCAACTTGGTATGCAATGTATGAAATATATTCGTGAAATCTGTCACTGCTTAGTATCTTTCTTGCCGCAGTGTGGTCCATTTGGTATACAAGTTGTCATAACTTTCGACAAGGTAGTATTGTTCCTTAATACCATCCCTAAAGGAATCCTAGGTGGCCGTGAGTATAAATAATGAGGGTTCCTCTGTTTCCTTTTTCTCACAGAAATTTTCCCACCAATATTTGACATTGGGAAGGGCTTTGAGGAGCGCAAAAGTAATATTTTCTCTATTCGAAAATTTATGGACGGAAAAATACCCTTCTAGTAGATTCAACCACTTGTCTACAACATCTGCATCTATTTGACTTTCAAATATATTAATATCAAATTTAATTTGTACCTTGAAGGGGGTGGCACCTCCGCTTGAAGAAGATGCGTCACTTGTTGGTAGCCACCGAAGGATTTGTGCGAAACTATCCATCATCTTGTTCCTTTGTTGTGTGAGGGATTCCTCAATCAAAAGTTTGAAAGGATCTCCTGTCCCATCATCTTTCTTTTCTCCTTCCATGAGAGGTCACTTGGGTGTGCAAGAGCTTTTGTCCTCAAGAGAAACAAGCTCGAGGCCCAACTCTTTGTACTTTGACCTCATTGGGGACATGCATAAAGACGATAAGGAGCAAACTGCTATGATACCACTTATCTAGATTTTATGAGCAGAACGAAATGACTACACATTATTAATAGGTTATTAACACAAAATAACAGAGATACAGTAAAAATGTTTTTCTATGAAATAAGGAAATAAGCTGAAACTGTAAAATGCAACGGAAACAAGTTTGCTGGAATGGTGGCGGCTACGCTCATTCGGAAGAAGATCATTACAACTAGGCTCTGAAGGCATTTTTTTACAATAAACAAGAATGAAAAAAAATCTAGAGATCCAAAAATGTAACCCTAGGGGATGAAGCGCCAAAAGTCATGTGGGCCCCATTTGGGTAAGTTAGTACATCAACTTCCTGCGGTCGTAACGTTTGCATACGATCTCTGTTTTAGGTGTGTGATAGCCCGTTGCAAAGGTATCTTCGAGGAGATTCAGTTTAGGGGCTCAATCTTGCCTTCATATATCTTACTGAGATGAGGTTCTTTTGGCTACCGCTATCCATGATGAAGTGCAGTGGGTTTCCTTTTACCCACATATGTGAATGGAAGAGTCATTCTCCTTCTTCTTGCTCGTTTGGTTCACAAGGCTGGAGCTTGGTGGTAGGAACGGTGGAACTAGGTTCCATGTCAATGATCTGTCTTCCCCTTTTTGGTTTTGGCTCAGAGTCTGAACCCACATCTGATTCAAAGGTTTTCACTTCAGCCACCCGCGACTGCTTTGAGTGGCAGTCAGCAGTGTTATGCCAAGGAATCTCATGGAAGTCGCACCACTTCGCGCTATATTTCTTTTAATTTCTGATGTTCTTCTTTGCTTGTGGATTGGACTACCTTTTTCCATCCTTTGTTCCAAGGGTTGGGGCTACCCTTTCCTAGATTTTGTTGTGAGGGGTTCCCATGCCCAAATTGCCGCATCTTTTGTTTGAGCTTCTGATCGATTTTGACGGCATATCAGTAGGCCATGTCCAAGGATGAGATGTCCAAAAATTCCATTTCAATCTAGATATATCTATGCAGAGCCCTCTGATACTTGAGCGGCATATGTCACTCCAAATATTTGATACCCAACTTGGTGTGCAAGGTATGAAATATATTCGTTAAATCTGACACTGCTTGGTCTCTTTCTTGCCATTGTTTGGTCCATTTGGTATACAAGTCGTCATAACTTAAGAAAGGGTAGTATTGTTCCTTAATATCATCCCTGAAGGAATCCCAGGTGGTCGTGAATGTAAATAATGGGGGTTCCTCTGTTTCCTTTTGCTCACAGAAATTTTCCCACCAATCTTTGACATGGGGAACGGGTTTGGGGAGCGCAAAAGTAATATTTTCTCTATTCAAAAAGTTATGGAAAGAAAAATACCCTTCTAATAGATTCAACCACTTGTCTACAACATCTACATCTATCTAACCTTCAAATATAGGAATATCGAATTTTATTTGTACCTTGAAAGGGGTGGCACCTCCGCTCAAAGAAGATGCGTCGCCTATTGGTAGCCGTCGAAGGATTTGCGTGAAACTATCCATCCTCTCGTTCATTTGTTGCGTGAAGGATTACTCAATCAATAGTTTGAAAGGGTCTCCTGTCCTATCATATTTATTTTCTCCTGCCATGAGAGGTCTCTTGGGTGTGTGTGATCTTTTTTCCTCAAGAGAAACAAGCTTGAGACCCAACTCTTTGTACTCCGACCTCGTTGGGGACATGCATGAAGAAGACAAGGAGCATACCACTCTGATACCACTGATCCAGATTTTATGAGAAGAACAAAATTAATACAGATTATTAACAGGTTCTTAACACAAAATAACAGAGATGCATTAAAATTGGCTTTCTACTCAATAAGGAAATAAGATGAAACTGTATAATGCAGCGGAAACAAGCTTCCTGGAATGGTGGCAACTTATCTCTAAGAAGAGATGTGATGATTGTGCTCATTCGCAAGAAGATCATTACAATGAGGCTCTGAAGGCCTATTTTACAATAAAAAAGAATTCCAAAAACCCTATACATCCAAAAACCTAACCCTAGGAGATGAAGAGCCAAAAGTCATGTGGGCCCCGTTTGAGTAAGTTAGTACATCAACTTCTCGGGGTCGTACCTTTTGCATATGATCTCCGTTTTAGGCACGTGAAAGCCCATTGGAAAGGTATCTTCGAGGAGATTCATTTAGGTGGATCAATAATGCCTTCAACTATATTGTAGAGATGAGGTTATTCTGGCTACCGCTATCCACGATGAAGTGCAACCAGGTGCCTTTTACCCACATCTGTGAATGGAAGAGTCATTCTCCTTCTTCTGGCTTGTCTGGTTAACCAGGCTGGAGATTGGTGGTAGAAACGGTGGCACTGGGTTCTACGCGAATGATCCGTCTTTCCCTTTCTAGTTCTGGCTCAGATTCTAAACCCACATTTGATTAAGAGGCTTTCACTTTGAGCATCAACGACTGGTTTGAATGGCAGTTAGCAATGTTATGCCAAGGGATCTTATGGAAGTCACATCACTCCCCGATATCTTTATTTATATTTCCGGTGTCCTTATTTGCTTGCAGGTTGGACTAGTTGTCCTGATACTGTCCATATTTTCTCTGTCCTTTGTTCTGTGGGTTGGGGGCGCCCTTTCCTAGATTTTTTTGTGAGGGGTTTCCAGGCCCAAATTGTCGCATCTTTTGTTTGAGATTTTGCTAGATTTTGATGACATATCGGTAGGCCGCGCCCAAGGATGAGATGTCCAAAAATTCCATTTCGGTATGGATGTATCTATGCAGAGAACCACAATACTTGAAAACTATATGTAGCTCTGAATCTTTGATACCCATCTTGGTGCGCAAGGTATGAAATATATTCATGAAATCTGGCACTGCTTGGTCTCTTTCTTGCCCCAGTGTGGTCCATTTGGTATACAAGTCTTTGTAAGTTCTGAGAGGCTAGTATTGTTCCTTAATACCATCCCTAAAGGAATACCAGGTGCCCATGACTGTAAATAATGAGGGTTTCTCTGTTTCCTTTTTCTCACAGAACGTTTCCCACCAATCTTTGACATGGGGAATGGCTTTGAGGAGCACAAAAGTAGTCTTTTCTCTATTCGAAAAGTTATGGACAGAAACATACCCTTCTAGTAGATTCAACCACTTGTCTACACTATATGCATCTATCTAACTTTCAAATATAGGAATATCGAAGTTTATTTGTACCTTTAAGGGGGTGGTGCCTCCGCTCTAAGAAGATGCGTCGTCTGTTGGTAGTCACCGAAGGATTTGCGCGAAACTATCTATCATCTCGTTTCTTTGTTGCGTGAGGGCTTCCTCAATCAACGGTTTGAAAGGATCGCCTGTCCCATCATCTTTCTTTTGTCCAATAATGAGAGGTCGCTTGGGTGTGCGAGAGATTTTTTCCTCAAGAGAAACAAGCTCGATACCCAACTCTTTGTCCTTTGACTTCATGAGGGACATGCATTAAGATGACAAGGAGCGGACCGCTATGATACCAATGATCCAAATTTGATGAGAAGAATGAAATGACAACAGATTATTAATAGGTGATTAACAAAAAATAACATAGATACAATAAAATTGGTTTTCTATTCAATAAGTAAATAAGCTGAAACTGTAAAATGCAATGGAAACAAGCTTGCTGGAATGGTGGCGGATTATCTCTGAGAAGAGATCTGACGAATGCGCTCATTTGCAAGAAGATCATTACAATGAGGCTCTGAAGACATTTTTTACAATAAACAAGAATGCCCAAAACCCTAGACATCCAAAAACCTAACCCTAGGAGATGAAGCGCCAAAAGTCATGTGGGCCCCATTTGGGTAAGTTAGTACATCAAATTCCCGGGGTCGTAACTTTTACATACAATCTTCGTTTTAGGCGTGTGATAGCCCGTTGGAAAGGTATCATCGAGGAGATTCATTTTGGGGGCTCAATAATGCATTCATATATATTTTTGAGATGAGGTTATTCTGGCTGCCGCTATCCACGATGAAGTGCAGTGGGGTGCCTTTTACCCACATCTGTGAATGGAAGAGTCGTTCTCCTTCTTTTGGATCGTCTGGTTCACCAGGCTGGAGCTTGGTGGTAGTAACAATGGCATTGGGTTATGCATCAATGATCCATCTTCCCCTTTCTGGTTCTGGATCAGAGTCTGATCTCGCATTTGATTTAAAGGCTTTCACTTTTGCCACCAGTGACTGCTTTGAGCGACAGTCAACAATGTTATTCCAAGGGATCTTATGGAAGTCGCACCACTTCCAAATATATTTCTTTGTATTTCCGGTGTCCTTCTTTGCTTGTGGCTTGGAATGGTTGTTCTGATACTGTCCATATTTGCTCTATTCTTTGTTCTGTGGGTTGGGGCCGCCCTTTCCTGGATTTTTTTGTGAGGGGTTCGCAAGCCCAAATTGCTACGTGTTTTCTTTTAGCTTCTGCTCGATTTTGACAACATATCGGTAGGCCGCGCCCAAGGATGAGATGTCCAAAAATTCCATTTCGATCTGTATGTATCGATGCAGAGTGTCATGATACTTTAGCACTAGATGTCACTTGGAATCTTTGATACCCATCTTGGTGCTCAAGGTATGAAAGATATTCGTGAAATCTGGCACTTCTTGGTCTGTTTCTTGCCGCAGTGTGGTCCATTTGGTATACAAGTCGTCATAACTTTCGACGTGGTAATATTGTTCTTTAATAGAATCCCTTAAGGAATACCAGGTGGTCGTGACTATAAATAATGAGGGTTCCTCTGTTTCCTTTTTCTCATAGAAAGTTTCCCACCAATATTTGACATGGGGAGTGGCTTTGAGGAGCGCAAAAGTAATCTTTTCTGTATTCAAAAAGTCATGGAAAAAAAAATACCCTTCTAGTAGATTCAACCACTTGTATACAACATCTGCATCTATCTGACCTTCAAATATATGAATATCAAAGTTTATTTGTACCTTGAAGGGGGTGGCGCCTCCGCTCGAAGAAGAT
Organism: Picea engelmannii; assembly: GCA_009831015.1. Classification (NCBI taxonomy): domain Eukaryota; kingdom Viridiplantae; phylum Streptophyta; class Pinopsida; order Pinales; family Pinaceae; genus Picea; species Picea engelmannii. The sequence continues at coordinate 10,242 of WSFP011479526.1, forward strand.
GCGTTGCCTGTTGGTAGCTGCCGAAGGATTTGCGCAAAACTATCCATCAATCTTGTTCCTTTCTTGCATGAGGGCTTCCTCAATAAATAGTTTGAAAGGATCTCCTGTCCTGTCATATTTTTTTTCTCCTGCCATTAGAGGTCGCTTGGGTGTGCGAGAGCTTTTTTCCTTACGAGAAACAAGCTCGAGACCCAACTCTTTGTACTCCGACCTCATTGGGGACATGCATTAAGATGACAAGGAGAAGATCGCTATGATACCACTGATCCATATTTTATGAGAATAAAGAAATGAATATAGATTATTAATAGGTTCTTAACACAAAATAACAGAGATACAGTAAAACTGGTTTTCTATTCAATAAGGAAATAAGATGAAACTGTAAAATGTAGTGGAAACAAGCTTGCTGGAATGGTGGCGGCTTATCTATGAGAAGATATGTGATGGCTGCGCTCATTCGCAAGAATATCATTACAATGAGGCTTTGAAGGACTTTTTTACAATAAACAAGAATTCCAAAAACCCTAGACATCCAAAAACCTAACCCTAGGAGATGAAGCATCAAAAGTCATGTGGGCCCTGTTTGGATAAGTTAGTACATCAACTTCCCGGGGTCATAACGTTTCCATACGATCTTTGTTTTAGGCGTGTGATAGCCCATTGGAAAGGTATCATCAAGGAGATTATTTTTGGGGGCTCAATCATGCCTTAAACTATCTTTCTGAGATTATTTTCTTCTGGATACCTCTATCCATGATGAAGTGCAGCGGGGTGAATTTTACCCACATCTATGAATGGAAGACTCGTTCTCCTTCTTCTGGCTCGTCTGGTTCACCAGGCTTTAGCTTGGTGGTAGAAACGGTGGCACTGGGTTTCATGTCAATGATCCATATTCCCCTTTCTGGTTCTGGCTTAGAGTCTAAACTTGCATCTGATTCAGATGCTTTCACTTCGGCCACCAATGATTACTTTGAGCGATAATCAATAGTGTTATGCCAAGGGCTCTTATGGAAGTTGCACCACTTCCCGATATCTTTATTTGTATTTCTGGTGTCCTTCTTTGCTTGCGGCCTGGAATGGTTGTCTTGATACTATCCATATTTTCTCTGTCCCTTGTTTTGTGGGTTGGGGCCGCCCTTTCTTGGATTTTGTTGTGAGGGGCTCCCAGGCCCAAATTGCCACGTTTTTTGTTTGAGCTTCTGTTCAATTTTAACGGAATATCGGTAGGCCGTGCCCAAGTATGAGATGTCCATAATTTCCATTCCGATCTAGATGTATCTATGCAGAGCACCATGATACTTGAGCACCAGATGTCACTCCAAATCTTTGATACCCAGCTTGGTGCGCAAGGTATGAAATATATTCGTGAAATCTGGCACTGCTTGGTCTCTGTCTTGCCGTAGTGTGGTCCATTTGGTATACAAGTCGTCATAACTTGTGATAGAGTAGTATTGTTCCTTAACATCCCTAAAGGGATCCTAGGTGGCTGTGACTATAAATAATGAGGGTTCCTCTATTTCCTTTTGGTCACAAAAAGTTTCCCACCAATCTTTGACATGGGGAACGACTTTGAGGAGTGCAAAAGTAATATTTTTTCTATTTGAAAATGTTATGGAAAAAAATTTACTCTTCTAGTAGATTCAACCACTTGTCTATAGCATCTGCGTCTATCTAACCTTCAAATATAGGAATATCGAAGTTTATTTGTACCTTGAAGGGGGTGGTGCCTCTACTTGAAGAAGATGCGTTGCCTGTTGGTAGCTGCCGAAGGATTTGTGCAAAACTATCCATCATCTTGTTCCTTTGTTGCGTGAGGGCTTCCTCAATCAACAGTTTGAAAGGATCTCCTGTCCCATCATATTTATTTTTTCTTTCCATGAGAGGTCTCTTAGGTGTGAGAGAGATTTTGTCCTCAAGAGAAACAAGCTTGAGACTCAACTCTTTGTACTCTGACCTCGTTGGGGACATGCATTAAGACGAAAAGGAGCATACCGCTCTGATACCATTGATATGGATTTTATGAGAAAAACTAAATGACTATAGATTATTAACAGGTGCTTAACAAAAAATAACAAAGATATAGTAAAACTGGTTTTCTATTCAATAAGGAAATAAGCTGAAACTGTAAAATGCAGTGGAAACAAGTTTGTTGGAATGGTGGGGCCTTATCTCTGAGAAGAGATGTGACGGGTGCACTCATTCACAAGAAGATCATTACAATGAGGCTCTAAAGTCCTTTTTTACAATAAAAAAGAATTCCAAAAAACCTAGACATCGAAAAACCTAACCCTAGGAGATGAAGTGCCAAAAGTCTTGTGGGCCCCATTTGGGTAAGTTAGTACATCAATTTCCCAGGGTTGTAACTTTTGCATACGATCTCCATTTTAGGTGTGTGATATCCCATTGGAAAGGTATCATAAAGGAGATTCATTTTGGGGGCTCAATCATGCCTTTGGCTATATTTTTGAGATGATGTTCTTCTGGCTACCGCTATCCATGATGAAGTGCAAGGGGGTGCCTTTTACCCACATCTGTGAATGGAAGTGTCATTCTCCTTCTTCTGGCTCGTCTGGTTCACCAGGTTGGAGCTTGGTAGTAGCAATGGTGGCACTGGGTTTCAGGTCAATGATCCGTCTTACCCTTTCTAGTTCTGGCTCAGAGTCTGAATCCACATCTGATTTAGAGGCTTTCACTTCGGCCACTAGTGACTACTTTGAGCGGCAGTCAACAATGTTATGCCAAGGGATATTATGGAAGTCCCACCACTTCCCGGTATCTTTATTTGTATTTACAGTGTCCTTATTTACTGGTGGTTTGGATTGGTTGTCCTAATACTATCCGTCTTTGATCTATCCTTTGTTCTGTGGGTTTGGACCGCCCTTTCCTAGATTTTGTTGTGAGGGGTTCCTAGGCCGAAATTGTCGCGTCTTTTGTTTGAGCTTCTGCTTGATTTTGACGACATATCAGTAGGCCGCACCTAAGGATGATATGTCCAAAAATTCCATTTTGTTCTAGATGTATCTATTGGGAGTACCGTGATACTTGAGCACCAGATGTCGCTCTGAATCTTTGATACCCAACTTGGTGCACAAGTTATGAAAGATATTTGTGAAATCTTGCACTACTTGGTCTCTTTCTTACCGTAGTGTGGTCCATTTGGTATAAAAGTCGTCATAACTTCTGACAGGGTAGTATTATTCCTTAATAACATCCCTAAAGAAATCCCAGGTGGCCGTGACTTTAAATAATGAGGGTTCCTCTATTTCCTTTTGCTCACACAAAGTTTTCCACCAATCTTTGACACGAGGAACGGGTTTGAGGAGCGCAAAAGTAATATTTTCTCTATTCAAAAATTTATGGATAGAAAAATACCCTTCTAGTAGATTCAACCACTTGTGTACAACATCTGCGTCTATCTGACCTTCAAATATAGGAATATCTAAGTTTATTTGTACCTTGAAGGGGGTGGCACCTTCGCTCGAAGATGATGCGTCGCCTGTTGGTAGTCGCCGAAGGATTTGTGTGAAACTATCCATCATCGCATTCCTTTGTTGTGTGAGGGCTTCCTCAATCAATAGTTTGAAAGGATCTCCTATCCCATCATCTTTATTTTCTACTTCCATGAGAGTTCTCTTGGTTGTGCGAGAGATTTTGTACTCAAAAGAAATAAGCTTGAGACCCAACTCTTTGTACTCTGACCTCATTGGGGACATGCATTAAGATCAAAAGGAGAAGACCGATCTGATACCACTGATCCATATTTTATGAACATAACGAAATGAATACAGATTATTAATAGGTGCTTAACACAAAATAACAGAGATACAATAAAACTGGTTTTCTATTCAATAAGGAAATAAGCTAAAACTATAAAATGTAGCAGAAACAAGCTTGCTAAAATGGGGGTGGCTTATCTCTGAGAAGAGATGTGACGGCTGTGCTCATTCGCAAGAAGATCATTACAATGAGGCTCTGAAGACATTTTTTAAAATAAACAAGAATTCCCAAAACCCTAGACATCCAAAAACCTAACCCTAGGAGATGAAGAGCCAAAAATCATGTGGGCCCCGTTTGGGTAAGATAGTACATCAAATTTCCGGGGTCGTAAATTTTGTATATGATCTCTATTTTAGGTGTGTTAGCCTGTTGGAAAGGTATCATCGAGGAGATTCATTTTTGGGGCTCAATCATGCCTTCGACTATCTTGCTAAGATGAGTTTATTATGGCTACCGTTATCCATGATGAAGTCCAGCAGGGTGCCTTTTACCCACATATGTGAATGGAAGAGTCGTTCTCCTTCTTTTGGCTTGTCACCAGGCTGGAGCTTGGTGGTAGAAACGGTGGCACTGGGTTCCGCGTCAATGATCTGTCTTCCCCTTTTTGGTTCTATCTCAGAGTCTAAGCCCAAATATGATTTAGAGGCTTTCACTTCATCCACCAATGATTTCTTTGAGTGACAATCAACAGTGTTATGCCGAGGGATCTTATGGAAGTTGCACCACTTCCCGGTATCTTTCTTTGTATTTTCAATGTCCTTTTTTGCTTGCGGATTGGACTAGTTGTCCCAATACTGTCCATATTTTCTCTGTCCATTGTTCTGTGGTTTGGGGATGCCTTTTCCTGTATTTTGTTGTGAGGGGCTTCCAGGCCCAAATTATCACGTCTTTTGTTTGAGCTTATGCTCGATTTTGACGACATATCGGTAGGCCACGCCCAAGGATGAGATGTCCAAAATTTCCATTTCTGTATGGATGTATCTATGCAGAGCGTTGCAATACTTGAGCACCATATGCCACTCCAAATATTTGATACCCAGCTTGGTGCGCAAGGTATGAAAGATATTTGTGAAATCTGGCACTACTTGGTCTCTTTCTTGCCGCAGTGTGGTCCATTTGGTATAAAAGTCATCATAACTTCCGACAGGGTAGTATTGTGCCTTAATAACATCCCTGAAGGAATCCTAGGTGGCCATGATGTTAAATAATGAGGGTTCCTCTGTTTCCTTTTTCTCACATAAAGTTTCCCACCAATATTTGACATTGGGAACATGTTTGAGGAGCACAAAAGTAATCTTTTCTCTATTCGAACAATTGTGGACAAAAAAATACCCTTCTATTAGATTCAACCACTTGTCTTTAGCATTTGCATCTATTTGACCTTCAAATATATGAATATCGAAGTTTATTTGTACCTTGAAGGGGGTGGCGCCTTCGCTGGAAGAAGATGCATCACCTGTTGGTAGCCGCCTAAGGATTTGTGCGAAACTATCCATCATCTCATTCCTTTGTTGCATGAGGGCTTCCTCAATCAATAGTTTGAAAGGATCTCCTCTCCCATCATCTTTATTTTCTCATACCATGAATGGTCTCTTGGGTGTGTGAGAGCTTTTGTCCTCAAGAGAAACAAGCTCGAGACCCAACTCTTTGTACTCTGACCTCGTTGGGGACATGCATTAAGATGACAAGGAGAAGACTGCTCTGGAACCACTGATCCGTATTTTATGAGCATAACGAAATGAATACATATTATTAACAAGTTCTTAACACAAAATAAAAGAGACACAATAAAATTGGTTTTCTATTCAATAAGGAAATAAGTTGAAACTATAAAATGCAGCGAAAACAAGCTTGATGGAATGGTGGCGATTATCTCTGAGAAGAGATCTAATGGCTGTGATTATTCGCAAGAATATAATTACAATGAGGCTTTGAAGACCCTTTTTACAATAAACAAGAATTCCAAAAACCCTAGACATCCAAAAACCTAACCCTAGGAGATGAAGAGCCAAAATTCATGTGGGCCCCGTTTGGGTAAGTTAGAACAAAAACTTCCCGTGGTCGTAATGTTTGCATACGATCTCCATTTTAGTCGTGTGACAGCCCATTGGAAAGGTATCATTGAGGAGATTCATTTCAGGGGCTCAATCATGCTTTCAAATATCTTTCTAAGATGAGGTTCTTCTGGCTACCGCTATCCACGATGGAGTGCAATGGGGTGCCTTTTACCCACATCTGTGAATGGAAGAGTCGTTCTCCTTCTTCTGGATCGTCTGGTTCACCAGGATGGAACTTGGTGGTAGCAATGGTGGCACTGGGTTCCACGTCAATGATCCATCTTCTCCTTTCTGGTTCTGGCTCAGAGTTTGAACTTGCATCTGATTCA
>ML880206.1:0-10349 GCA_009831015.1 Picea engelmannii
GATGGATTAATAATTACAAGTTTTATTAGTTGATTTAATTCTCAGTTTTAGTTATGCTTTACTGAATCTATTTTGCTTATCAATCTTGTTGTAGTATGCTAAGATAGAAGTAGAATTTGGATTATGTTTTTACAAGCATGCTAGTTTGAAATTTGAGTTTTTAAAGATAGGATTAAGTCCAGTTTAATTATGAAATTCCAGTTTAGATATTGTTTTGGGATTATGTTTTTACAAGCATTCTAGTTTGCAATATGATTTTTAATAATAGCATTAGCTTAGTTTAAGTTATGAAATATCAGTTTTAGATTTGAGTTGTGATTTTAATTAGAAGTTTGAATTTGAATTAAGTTTTTAATCATAAGTTTATAGACTTGTGAATTTACTTGAGTTAGCATAAGAGTGAATTTGAATTAAGTATAATCGTGTTTTCTTATCATCGATGATTGATATATGAAATTGAGAGATCACATGGATTTTCAGGATAGTTAATGTTTCTTCTATGTGTTATTGGATAAATCGGAAGGTGCAGACACTAACTGATCTCCCTAGATCCACCTAGATCTAGAACAAAACACACCAGAACATGATGCTTTCCTTAAGTTTTAAATATTGAATTTACAAACTAAAGAGGGATAGGTGACATACCGTTTAAACACCGCTTCCTCTCACCATCACCATCCTATCTCCATTCCAATGATCATACAATGATGAACCTACAAAAGAACGCAACGAACCAAAGTGATAGTAATAGCATAAACTCAATATCAACCTATGTATGTGATCAAGGAATCATACAATAAAACACAACAAGATTTATAGGAAAGAATCATATTATTGTATCATATTAAATGTGAAAGAGAGATTACAACCATGGTCTTGATGTCGTAAGGTCCCTTCCAATTGTCCTTTGTTCCCCACACACTTCCACTCCAAGAATTCTGAGAGCATAGATCTGATAATATTCACAATCTATCTTGACAAAATGGCTCATCTAGCCAAGCTAACAATCTCCAAATCTTAATCCAATCCAAACTCCAAAATCAAAAGCTCCAAACTCAAAATCTAATCTCATCCAAGCCAACTTTCTCCATGAGAGATCATCTCCTTTTATAAGATGAAGAGGATAAGGTGGGGAGGTTAGGATGATCCCACCAAATCATGAAAGTGAGTAAGATCCAAACCATTCGAATGCCACCTCACCATGGAAGTTTCTCCTTCTATAAGCATCGATAAGATGCTCATTTTTCCCACGTATGAGCATTCTTGCACCCTGTTTATAGAGAAACCTGCGAACCTCTCGCAACCCAGCTATGCTACAGCCTATGAGAATCAGGCATTCTCACACCCTAGCCATGGTGCAACATGCGAAAATAATTTTTAATAGGGTTTTCATAAAGGAAAATGAAACTTCTTTTCTCAGGAAAAGTTCTTCTCCCTTCTTTCTTTAGGAACTCAGGCCACAGACCCCTCTGAAGACTACATACAGGTTTACATCATTAATGGTCATAGGGATGACAAAAATAATGTGTAATAGAGAGCTCCCCAAAGTATGAAGTTATGTGTAATAGAGAGCTCCCCAAAGTATGAAGTTAGAACAGAGTGATAACTGAAATACTTTGTTGAGTGTGTGTAGGGAACAAGGAACAGTTGGTCGGAAACTTGCCAACAAACAAGGAAATACAGTACAATAATATATCATCACTGAGGTAGGCATTCCCATACTTAGAATACAAATGACTCAGAGCATAAATGTCGACATGTGAAGATCCATGTCAAGTAAGACAGGTCATGGCCACCAAACATACACTGTGGATCCATGCCATTATGACTCAAATATGAACATAGCCACAAAAAATACATTGTGGATCTATGTGTTAAAGATTCAAATTTGAAAATAGCCACCAAACATACAATGTGGATCTATGCAACAGTACAAACTGAATATACTCCAACGCAACCTGAATTTGTTAGAAAAGATTCAAGGTCTTCATCTCTATCACTCTATAGTACGAATCTAACCATGCGAATACATGTGCTAAAGTCGAACATGGTAGAAACCACTTGATTACCGGTCATTAGTGTATATCGTTAACAAGTGTGAGGGAAATGACCATTAATGTCAATGACTCCCAAGATACACTAGTACAATCCAACGAATGTGAATTAATGAGTTGAAGTCGAACACTCGACGAAATCTCTCGATCAAGGGTCAATAATGAAAACCCATTGTCGAAAGCGAGGAAACCTACCATTGAGGCATGCAAGTTCCAAGGTACCAATTGGTTTCTAAGTCTAATTCATGGCTAATGAGTTGAATTCGACAGGAAAAGACTCGTCACAGGAGGGCCTTAATGTATCCCACAATAATTACACGAAACAAGTAACAAGATTTGATGTAGATCAGAGTAACAAGTGATTCAGGACTGACTCAAGGATGGCCGATGCAACAGAAGACTTGAAGACTGCATACATGGCCAATGCAATAGAAGGCTTTCTGGGTTGAACTTCTCTTTGAACATATTGACGACACGAAAACTGTCTTGGAAAATACTGACTCAACAACAGGGATCACAGACCAATTTGTAATCTTATAAAGGAGTATGACCAATAGACAAGCGGGTTTTCAAACCTAGACACAAAGAGATTTAAAGGGTGTCATGTTCAAAGGTGACTCTTCAATGGAATACAGGTTTAGACACATTTCTTTTCCAATTTTTTCCCCACCATTTATGGTGAGTACCTCTTTATTTTTACGCAAGCTTGAGGAGGATAACATATGCTTGTCAATTTAAGCTCATCCTTTGGAAGAGTCCCTCGGAGTATGTTTAACGAACCCTAAGAAGGAGTGGTTCAGTCCCATGTGGGTCTTTTGATGCTTGTTTAACGAGTCCAAAGATAGAAAACTCGGGGGCTTTTCATGTTTATAGAGTCTGAAAAACACTTAAAGAGAACTCTCTCAATTCCTTTTTCGTAAAGTAGTCTGATGAGACCGAAAAAGAGATAAACTATCGCTCAATAGATGTGTTTTCTAATACTTTAACGAGCGTGAAAAGAACGAGATCGCTCGGAAATATTTTCATGTTTAGAGAGTCTGAAAAGAGATTAAATGGAAATCCCAAGGGTTCCTTTTTCGTATAACCTTTACGAGTCCAAAAAAGTGATAAAAGTATACTCGGTTACATTCTCATTGATTTACGAGCATGAGAAAGAAAAAAGACTAAGCCCGGTAACTTATTCTCATGTATTTACGAGCATGAGAAAGAACAAAGACTAAGCTCATAATTGTTTTCATTTTTACACAAGCTTTAAAACAAAACAAAATTGTTCTTGGGATAGATTTTATTTTTACACAAGATTAAAAACTAAACAAAACTATGCTTGGGCCCGGTTTCATTTTTACACAAGCTTGAACTATAGAAAACTATTCTTGAACTTCCCAACACATAACACAGGGATGGTTGGTACTTAGGCCCCAGCTTAAGAAGCTAGCAGCTTAACTTCAGCATGAAGTCCAGAGGCCGTAGCCAAATGCCCCCCAAGATTCGTTTCATCCAACTGCAAAGGCGAATGAAATGAAGCTTCAAATACTAGACGAGGGACTTGACTCGAACAGAGAGGGGGAACAATCTGTTTCATTTTTAAATGAGCTTGACACAAGAATAAGAACTATGATCGTGAATCTAGGTTCAATCCCCGGACCTCTATTTCATTTTTTAACGAGGTTTCCACAGAGACAAAAAAAACTATCCTCATAAGTGGTTTCATTTTTTAATGAGCTTGAAATTAGAAAATCATACTCAAAGACCTCTGTTTCATTTTTTAATGAGGTTGCCTCAAAGACGCAAAAACTATCCTCAGAAACTCTCTTCTTGATCATGGATTCCAAGAGGACAATGCTCCGGAATGACACCATGTCAAGGGACAAAACTCGGTCATGGCTTCCAAGAGGTCTTCACTGGAAGGAAGAAACACACTCTGGAAGGACACCATGTCGATGTTCATGACAGGAGTAAAGAGATTAGGCTCTAACAACCCTATCGAATAGATCACCATGTCAACTACTGGATCTAAGTCATCATAAGTTGAATCCATGGCCAACAATGCCACATAATTGACCTATGGCGGGGGTGATACCATCTGCATATAAGAACCATTTAGGGAGGCAATCCAGTCGGGGTCAATGAATGAAAGTTGATCAACAGTGACAACTCGTCCATTGTGAGGGAAAGATATCACATGAAAAAGAGTAGACACAATATCTTTCATGGCATAGACATAATCTCTCCCAAGGAGTAAAGCGAAATCCAAAGGGTCTTGGACTAACATGACGTCAATAAAGACAGTTTTCCCTCCCAAAGTTACAGGAAACTGAGAAAGGGTCCCTAAAGGTTGATTGGTTCTTCTGTTAAAATATAATAGATTCTACGTAACCGACACAAGCTGAGGAAAGCTCAAAGCTTTCCAAGCAAAAGAGGAAAAAATACTAATGGACGCACATTCATCTATCAGTGTCTGAGGAACGTCTCGACCACAAACCTGTATTGTAATCTAGAAAGGAATGTGAGAGGGAAGACGAGGTCTAGTTAGCACACCCCAATCAAAATGGATGGCCTCATAACTTGGAGGGGATTCCATGGGAGAAGGAGGAATAGCCCCCGTCATGGTAGATTATGTATCAACGAGAAAAACATGGGCAGTATCGGGTTTACTCTCTAGCGAGAGAGTAGGATCGACCGATGGAGAGATCAGATCGACCACTTGGGTTTCATTCTCCAAGGGGAGAATGGGGTCGACATGTGGAAACGAATCGATCGCTTGGGTTTCACTCTCTAATGAGAGAGTGGGATCAACCGAGGATGGGATCGGATCAACCACTTTGTTAACACTCTCTAAAGAGAGAGTGGAATTGACTGAAGATGGGATCAGATCAACCACTTTGTTAACACTCTCTAAAGGGAGAGTGGGATCGACCGAAGATGGGATCATATCGACCACTTTGTCAACAGGTTCAATTAAGGACGTGACCAGATTGACAACATGATCAATTAGATTGACCGGTGATGGCTCCGTAGTGATCATTCCATCAACTACAGGGGGGTTGAGAGAAAACTTACGATAAGCAGCTAGAAATTGAGGCTTTGAAACAGTAATGTCTTCTAGTAATTTTGAGGCTTTGTCCATACGAGGGAAAAGGTGAGTTATATGACTCCCTTTGCATAACATACACGGGAACTTGACTCTACTTTTCTTCTTCCCAACGGTATCGTGACTAGTTGATGGGAGGTCATCAACATGTTGTTCAGAGGCTGACGACATGGGTTGGTCAAGGTGTGTAGACCATAATTATATAACATTAGATAGACCAGAGAAATCCTTAAGAAGATGGCTACCCTTACAAAGCCTGCAAGGGTACTTGGGCTTACGAGTTGTTTGGGTGATCTTGACGTCATCAACACTCTCGGCATGATTAACAGTAACTGGTTGTTTTCCAACATGTTTGATGGTGGTTGGAGGTTTTGACCCTTGTTTATATTTCTTCTTCTTAATCTTTCTTTTCTTCTTCTTCTTATTCACCGGGTTACTAGCTTCATAACTTTCACTAGACAAAGAAGATGAAATGGAAGGTGACCTTGCAAGCGAAGAAGGCGAAGAAGACCTTACTGGTGAAGAAGGTGAAGGATCAACATGAGGTTGATGCTCTTGGGGGGAATTGCCTGTGATTGAAGCACTAACTGCATTCGGGATTACCTGAGTGGAAAACCACCATACCGATAATCCAATCGTGAGACCTGGAAGGTTCAAAGTAGTGATGTGAGGAGGACCAATGTTTCTGTAAGAAGGAAAAACAAAAGGTTCCCCTGGAAAAGGGGTTCCTTCATTGTTCATTTCGGGAACTGAAGCCATATAAAACAAATCCAACCTAGATTCTGCTAGGGAAAACAAATAGCACATGCTAAAAATCTAGGAAGCAACCAAACAAACAAAACCTTCTCACAATGAGAACAATAGTTAGTGATGAAATCCAACGTTGCGAGAACAAAGTAAGAAGGGGCTGAGATAGAGAGGGTGGAAAAGTTACGTTGATGACCTGCTTAATGGGCTTACACCCTGGTGCAAGCTCCCACACATAATCGTGGGTATACCCTCCAAGGAGCCCGAGTGAGTTTGGCCAACATCGATTCCAGGTACCATGAAGACTTGCCCCTCCATAGTCACCTTGTGTAAAGAACCTAGAGAGATAGGACACTAAGGTTACCAATTACTATAGTGATTCCTGGGGAAACAGTTGACAGTCCGATCCACGCGCAAAGTCAGGGTATCTATCCCAAAATCAACTCGAAAGGTTTCCACTCATAATTGTGGGTATACCTTCAAGTGACCCCCATAATACACGCAAACTCTACACCAATACCAACAAATCAGGATGAGTAACTCTGATCCAGGTGGATATCGGTGGCCACCCACCTTCTCCAACTGGCCCAAAACATGTTTCTGGCAATTTTGGTAATTTACTATTTTTAGCAGTTTTTAACTTTCGGGGCCATTTTGAGGCCCTAAATGATGTTTTTTGAGAAACCGGAGAGCAACATGGACCATAGATCAATGTTTCTCACCCAAAAGTTGTATTTCTCGTATAGATCTTTCCAACGAGCTATCGAGCGCCCCAAACGGAGATCGTATGCAAAAGTTACGCCCCTGGGAAGTTGACGTATCAACTACCCCCATCGGGGCCCACAAACATTTTGGCTTTTAATCTTTTGGGGTTAGGGTTTTGGATTTTACTTATTTTAAAAAGGCCCTTAGAGCCTCATTATAAAAATCATCTTCTCACAGATGCGAGTAGCCGTCACATCTCTTCTCAAAGATAAGCTACCACCATTCTAGCGAGTCTTTCACTCTGTATTTTACAGTCTCTGTACATTTATTTCATTAATAGAAATCGTGTATTATTGTATATCTGTGACTCTTGTTTTATTTCCACTATATCTCTGTTATATTGTTGTCTTTCTTGCAATATCTCTAAATATTTCTGTGTTATATCTCTGCTCTCATTTCGTGCCGAAAATAATCTGGATCAGTGGTATCAGAGCAGGCTTCTCTTGATCGTTTTCAATGCATGTCCCCGGCGAGGTCTAAGTATAGCAAGTTGGGTCTCGAGCTTGTCTCTCTTGAGGACAATCGCTCTCACACACCCAAGAAACCCTCAATGGAGGAAGAAAATAAAAACGACGGAGCAGACGATCCTATCAATCTGTTGCTTAAGAAAGCTCTCACATGACAGAGGGACAAAATGATGGAGAATTTTTCTCGCATCCTTCAACGTCTCTCGATAGCATCAGGCGCATATTCATCAAGAGACCACTTTGGAGGCACCTCACCTTTCAAGGTATAGGATAATTTTGATATTCCCATATTTGAAGGTCAAATAGATGCAAATGCCCTAGATAAATGGTTAAATCTGCTAGAAGGTTATTTCTCTGTACATAATTTTTTCGACAAGGAAAAGATCACCTTCGCACTCCTTAAGGATCTCCCCCATGTCAAACATTGGTGGGAAACTTACTGGGAGCAGAGTTCCATAGAGGAGTCTGGAATATATGGGGCCGATCCCACTTGTGAGTTTTTTGTGGATGTGGTAAAGGAACAATATTACCATGTTGGCAACTATGAGGACCAGTACATGAGATGGACCACACTGCGACAAGAGAGGGCGCAAGCAGTTCCGGAGTTCACCAATACCTTCCATACCTTGCGCACCAAGCTAGGTATCAAAGACTCTGAACGACATTTGGTTATGAAATACCATGGGACTCTACACAGATAAAACCAAACTAAAATGGAGTTTTTGGAGATCTCATCACTCGGTGCTACCTATCGATATGTTGTTAAAATCGAGCAAAAATTTAAGCACCAGAACAAATGGGAGTTTGGGTCTGCAAATCCACAACAACCAAAGTATGACAAAGACAACCCTAAAAAACAGTCTCCCAAAAACCAATCCAAGCCATGGGAAAAGAAGGGTCACGGGAAGACAAAGAAGGACACCAGAAAATGGTGCGATTTCCACAAATGCCCCTGGCACAACATCGATGAATGTCGCTCAAAACAGTCATTGGTTGCTAAGATCAAAGACAAGGATCCAAACCTTGATTCAGAATATGATTCTGAAAATACTGGTAAAAGACAGATCATCGATGTAGACCCCACTGCTATTGTTGCGACTGCAGCAATTCAACCAGAAGAACCAACATATTCAGAAGAGGGGGAGCACCTCTTTCATTCACAGATGTGGGTGAAGGGGACCCCGCTGCATTTTATTGTTGATAGCGGAAGCCAGAATAACCTCATCTCAGCAGAGGTCATCAAACAGTTGGGATTGTTGACAACACCACACCCGCAACCATACAACATCGGGTGGCTTTGCCAAGGACGAGATCTTCGCGTCAGCCAATAGTGTCAATTTTCATATAGCATCCAACCCTTCAAGGATGAGGTATTATGTGATGTTTCCGCACTGGATGTTTGTGATGTTCTCTTAGGCCAGCCATATATGTGGAAGTGCCACGCTATTTATGAGTCTCGACCCCATAGTGTCATTGTTACTTTGGGGGGTCATCTCTACAGAATACCAGAGGTAGTTCTGACTATTGTCCCACCTAAAAAGTATCGCAAGGTAGTATCTCATACTACAAAATTCATATTTTCCACAATCTGTTCAAAAGGGGAACAAAAGGATACTGCAACCACTACAGCCTCAGCCCAAGCACCTTCTATCCACCAGAAGCAGGTCGACAAGGTTGCAGCAAAGCACAAAGATTCCTTATGCATACATTCATCTCATGTAGCCAGATTGGTTAAAAAGTTACAACCCTTACAACCATAGGTTCGTGACAGCCTTCAACAAACCAAGCAGTGCAACGTCTCTAGCAAGGCAAGCAGCTCACCAAGATTCAGATTCAACAATTGCTTTTCCCTCTCCCCCGGGAACCCAAGGCAATGGAGACCATTGCTTCCTAAGGAGGGAGAATTGATCCAGGTGGATATCGGTGGCCACCCACCTTTTCCAACTAGCCCAAAACATGTTTCTGTAAATTTTGGTAATTTACTATTTTTAGCAGTTTTTAACTTTCGGGGCCATTTTGAGGCCCTAAATGATGTTTTTTGAGAAAACGGGGAGCATCATGGATCCTAGATCATGTTGCTCACCCAAAATCTGTATTTCTCGGATAGATCTTTCCAACGAGCTATCGAGCACCCCAAACGGAGATCGTATGCAAAAGTTATGCCCCTGGGAAGTTGACGTATCAACTACCCCCATCGGGGCCCACAAACCTTTTGTCTTTTCATCTTCCGGGGTTAGGGTTTTGGATTTTACTTATGTTAAAAAGGCCCTTAGAGCCTCATTGTAAAAATCATCTTCTCACGGATGCGAGTAGCCGTCACATCTCTTCTTAGAGATAAGATACCACCATTCTAGCGAGTCTTTCACTCTTTATTTTACAATCTCTGTACATTTATTTCGTTAATAGAAATCGTGTATTACTGTATATCTGTGACTCTTGTTTTATTTCTGCTATATCTCTGTTATATTGTTGTCTTTCTTGCAATATCTCTAAATATTTCTGTGTTATATCTCCGCTCTCATTTCGTGTCGAAAATAATCTTGATCAAACTCTGTCAGTCTTAATGCGACCTCGTGATTGACCCTTGTGTGAGAAGGGCTTCCCAGGACAAAATGTAGTAAGTGGATTTAACTCTCCCTATCACAAGATTCTAGGTTTGTTTGCAGCTTTGGAAAGTTATCTTTCACACCTATTCCAAATCCCTACAACTAATCTAATGTAGGTTTGCTACCAGAAAATATAAAAATGTCTAATCAATTTTAATAAGCGCTTTATTTTTAAGGTTGTTGTTACTCAAAAGGAATATGGCGTGGACAATATGGTGTTTTAACCGACTCGAAATTTATGCAAAGAGATGAAGATGCAATCCTTTCATTTTGATGAGCGCTATGCTACGAGAAGGAGAAAACATTTATCATTCCCAGATGCACAATGTCCCAATATTTAAAAAAAAACTCATCAATATCAATATCTTTAAGAAATGAGCAAAACAGACTATACACCAATACACGATTCATGGCCCCCCTCGGCCATGAGGGGGAAAAGTTTTCAAAATTTAAGACCAAAAAATGCCAAGAATAATGCAATTTCGCTACTTCAAATGCAAGGATGCCCCCAATCTAATATAAAGAAGAAATTAAATCTTTTTGTTTCAAAAATTTCACTAAAATCAATAATGAACTTTCTTAAAACAAAGAAACCCAAACTAAAAGTTTTCTTTTAAAG
>WSFP011479535.1:0-16403 GCA_009831015.1 Picea engelmannii
AAAACTATCCATTTCCTAAAATGGATTACATTCTATAGAAGGTAGTAGGCTCTTAAAGGATGTCAATGCTAGATGGCTTCTCTGGATATAATCAGATTATGGTGCACCCTGATGACCAGGAAAAGACTGCATTCACTATACCATGGGGAACATTTATGTATGCAAAATACCTTTTGGGCTTATGAATGCAGGGGAGACATTTCAAAGAGCCATGGATATAGATTTTTCTAACGAGAAAGATAAATTCATTGCTATCTACCTTAATGACATTACCGTGTATTCTACCTCGGATGAAGAACACCTCAAGCATCTCAGAAGGGCGTTTGAAAAATACAGGAAATTTGGTTTATCAATGAATCCAAAAAAGTCAAATTTTTCCATGGAAGAAGGGAAGATCTTAGGACACATTATTTTGAAGGAAGGGATAAAGGTGGACCCTAATAGGGTTGAAGGGATATTGAAAATCAACATACCCAGAAGAAAAAAGGAGGTACAATCTTTCCTGGGGAAAGTAAATTTTCTGAGGAGGTTTATCCCAAATTTAGCTGAAATCATAAAACACATCACCAACATGCTAAAAAAGGGGAATGAAATAAAATGGATTCCCAAAGCGTGAAAGTCCTTTGAAGAAATAAATGTGGCATTGACAAAGGCTCTTGTATTGGCTAGTCCAAATTTTTAGAAAGATTTCATATTGTTCTCATTCGCTTTAGAACACACAATTGCAGGTGTATTACTCTAGAAAGATGAACAAAAGTTTGAGAAGTCGATAGCATAATATAGTAAAATATTGAGAGATGCTCCTTTAAAATATGATATCATGGAGAAGCAAGCGTATGCTTTGGTCAAGGCATTGAAAGAATTCAGAGTTTATATCCTACATTCACATACCACATATTATGTTCCGAGCAACTCAGTGAAGAAAATATTAACACGGCCTGATCCTGAAGGGAAGAGGGGAAAATGGATTGCAGTACTGTTAGAATACAATCTTGAAATCAAGCCCACGAAGTTGATTAAAGGACAAGGACTTGCTAGACTGATGGCACAAACAAACTGCGAACTCTTGGGAATAAATTTCATTGCAGATCTGTCAGACCTTGCAGTAGAGGAAGAAAGGGTGACTCCACAAATGTCTCATAAGTTCTTGATTCTGCATGGTACGTAGATATCATTTTTTTGTTGAAAAATCTGCAGGTTCCTTTTGAGTACAAAAAAGGAAAAGCTAGATTTTTTAAACTGAAGGCAGCAAAATTTTGTATAGTAAATGAATCGCTATATTGGAAATATCCAGGAGGAATTCTATTGAGTTTTTTGATAGAATAAGAAGCAGAGAGAACCATCAAAGAGTTCCACAAAGGTAAATGTGGAGGTCATCATTATTGGAAGACGATTGTGCACAAAATTTTGAGAGCTGGATTTTATTGGCCTAGCATTTTTCCTGATGTTTATAAAGAAGTTTCAAAGTGCCATGAATGTCAAAGCTTCGATGGAAAAGGAAAATTACAATATCTTCTGCTAAAACCCATTTCAATAGAAGCTCCTTTCAGACAATGGGGCCTAGATTCTATAGGGGAGATACATCCACAGTCCTGGAATCAACACAAATGGATCCTAACTGCAATAGATTATTTTACTAAATGAATCAAGATTGTTCCTGCCAGACAAGATACAAATGATGTTATCATTTGGTTCCTAGAAGACAATATCCTATCCAGATTCAGATGCCTGATCAATATTACAACAGACAATGCAATGACCTTTAAGTCTAAAAAATTGGAAAAATTAATGATTACAACATTACTCTCGGTCATTCCACGTCATATTATCCTCGGGGGAATATATTGGCTAAGTATTCAAACAAAATCTTGGTCATACTCATCAAAAAAATGTTGTAAGAGAACAAAAAGGTGTGGCACAAAAATCTCATCCATGCACTGTGGGCCGAAAGGATATCCCCAAAAAGAGCTATTGCCACATCTCCTTTCGAGATCGTTTATGGTACAAAGGCCATTTTTCCTACTACATTGGGATTTCCGGTGATGAATTTGTTACAGGAGAAAGAAGGAGAAACAAATGTCAGTTGGAGGAGAAATAATGAGCTCATTAGCGTACAACAGACCAGAGAAAAGGCCTTCAATAATGCCCTGCTTTGTCAAGACAAGATCAAAGAAGATTTCGATAGACATACCAAGGTAGATGACTTCAAACTAGAATACTGGGTACTAAAATGGGATGCCAGAAAAAAAGATAAAGGTAAACATGGAAAAATTGATAACCTGTGGCTGGGTTCGTTCAAAGTCTCAGCTTACCGCAGAAGCAATGCCTATTTGTTGGAAGAAAGAAATGGAGAATTCAACAGAGGAGGGCATGTGATTGGCAGGTTCCTCAAGCATTACATTGTTTGAAAAAGCATCACCCCACCATTCATTGTATATAATCGTTCTACTTTTTCCTTTACACATGAAAAATTGAAATAAAGGTAGCATAGTTGAAGCCCGAGGTGAAGGCCCTGAGCTATGCTGAATAGATTGTAATTTTGCGAATAAAGATTAGTATATTCAGGTCACATTGATAAGCTGTGGAACAATGAGAAGGCACTTAGTCTATAGTTCTTTGCTACCTCACAGGGAGGATAACATCCCCAGTAGGAGCCAATGTTATCACCATAACAATTTTCAAATCTTATCCAAGTGTCATAATTTTAGCAAAAGGTTGTGTCACCAAGGAGATGTGATAATTTAGAGGAACATGATATATCTAGCGGCGCATGGACAAATATGGTGAAAGTATAAAGGGTGAGACTCAACGAACCGTCGATCTTGAAAATGGCCTGGATCAATGGCCAAAGCACATATCGTGGATCGATATAGCACGAAGGTTAAACAATCGAGGGTGGGTTGGGGAAAATCATCATGGTTTAAATCGTAGATGTGTGGTGCCCTCTAAGAGACATCAGGGAGAAAAAAGGTTCTCCTAAAACCGTCTTCTCCAACCCCCGATGTCGAAGCTGCTGGGTAAAGGTGGACCACAGATCTTAAAATAGCCCAGATCAATGGCTGAAACTCATATCGACGATTGGAGTATTGCGAAGATTAATGAATCAAGGTTGGGCTGGGGAAAATTGTCATGGCTTAAATCATGGACACGTGGCACCCTTAGAGGCACATCGGGGCGAAAAGAGGTTCACCTAAAACCATTTTCTCCAACCCTCGATGTGAATAGACACCTATAAAAGGGAGATCTCTTGGCATTATTTTATGATAATTTGAAGCATTCAAACATTCGGGAACCTGGCACAAAGAATCCATTTGAAATTCAAGCTCAGAAATGAACCAGATTCGTGTTTTTCTCGCCGCTTAACAGGTATTTTCACCATGGCCGCTAATCCAATTGTCTTATCCGTAAATGAGAAAGACATCTCCTCCAAAGAAGAATCCATAATTGATAGAGACTCCAACATTTTCGACACAAAGATAACTGTCTCTCCCATTTCTGTGTCTAGATCAAATTTGTTGGACAATGTTGGAACCCGCCTACCTTTCGTCAAAGTGACTCAAGCCTCCATCACCCCTTACATAGTAGAAGTAGTATTTCCTTTCCCTGAATTTGTAAGTTAGTGTGCAGAACAATATTCTCAGGTAGAAAGATTCATTCTGCATAAATTAGGGTCAGAGGTTTTATGTGAAATAGACAGTCCATCGCTCTGGCACACCCTCAGTATACCCAAGTCTTCATCCATAGTGTCAGAGCCCTTGAAGGAACAAAAAATGATCACAATTTATAGAGAATTCCCACCAGAAGTAAAAACCCAGTTTCTGCAAAACATTTTCAAGCCCGAGCACCATTCAGAGAGTCTTTCATTACCTTCCAACGTAAGCGTCATGATCATCAAAGTCTAGTGGGCTTGTTTTCTATTAAGTTAAATTTTAGGATTGGACAATGACAAGTTTGTGGTAGAATTCATTTTAGGTTTCCTGTTGACTTTATTTATGTCAGATTCTGTTCATTTAGTGTGTGTCAGTTTTGACAAATTCATTATTGAAAATATGCATCAACAGTTGGTGAATTTCAATTCATTAAGACATTTAAGATATTACACCCATTTGCTGAGAGTATTCCTGGAATCTAACAAAACTGAATTTCTCGAGACTCCATTCATTTGAACTGAATGTAAAAGGTTCACCACGCTTATCTTCATCAATAATATTATGTCCAGGGTGTATAGTCTTATCTTCGGTTCAAACTTGCCAAGGGTCCTGGAAGAAATGAAAAGTTGTTTACAACCAAATCCAAAGAGCAGGATAGGTGACTGGATGTTCTTCATACAATCCATGACGATTTTGGTATACAGCTACTAGAAAGGACCTCATCTTTTACCAGACTTTCTGACCCCTAGAATATTTTCTTTGGAGTTCATAAGATAAAGGATCATCTTAGAAAATGAGCACTTTTTGAAATCACACAAGGCTTCTAATCTAAAATTTACTTTCATAGTAGGTACCTTTGTGGTGAAGAACAAGTCTTGTTTGCCTCAGATTCAATCCAAAGTTAGTGAATTTGGGTTCACACAGTTTCAAGGAAGAAGACACGACCCACACCAAATCATATCAAAGAGGAGATTAGCAAGTAGACAAGGTCCCTATGAACATGAGCATGTTGAAGGATTCGATAAATTGGCCAATCTAGAAACTTGTGTAGATATGGAGGTCACTATGCAGCATGATCTAACAAAACAAATGGAACTAGCTTCCCAGCAGAGCCCAACACATAAACCTTCTCCTATATTGATTGCCAAAGCTCCTAAATTGAGTATCTACAATAAGAGGAGCAGTTCAGAGGCCCTGGGCGTTAGTAGCCAACAATATATTCTCAAGAAAATGAAAATCACATCATCCTCTCAAATAGTCTACCTGGAAGAAGAAGAACCCAAGGAGAAAAAATTCATGGAAATGGTATAAGCTGTAACCTAGAATGAAGTAGCAAGTACGGAATATAGGACACAAACCGAAAGAAACCTAAAGGTTTTTAGCAACAGGAAACACATATTTATCCAGAGACCTAGGGCAATTTATCAGTCCAAGGAAGATTTAATGAACCAGTACGTTGTGAAGGGAGGTATGGCCAACAGTGAAATAAGAGACCTTTTACCTAAAGTGGAAAAGACTTCCCAATTTAAAGCTTCCTTGCTCTCAGTCAGAGATGTGGAAAATAAAACATTTAACATAGCAGTGGATGATGATGATAAGGTATCTAAGATCAAAATTCACTATGAAAATATTGGTTCCCCTGACAAAGTATGGTTCCACAGAAATGTCAGCGATATGCTATATTCCGATTATCAGATTTTGGGTCTGAGGGTCGCAATATTGACAACACATGCACTCAAACTAGATGAACAATTGAAATAGGAAAATGCATCCATCAAAGCCTAGATGACACAAGTCAAAAGGATAGAGTCTGAAGGTCCTCAAGGGGTGAAAGCTTCTCTGGATTAAAAGGATAAGATGATCCAAAGCTTAAAGAAAAGGTTGAATATGTCACCCAAAGACCATCCACAAACATCATAAATGACAAGAGGCACTCAATTACAAAGCTAAAGTGATGCAGTTGGAAAAAGAGAAAGAAAATTGGTCACAAGAACAGGCAACAACATCATATGTGGCTTTCATTGTACCTACTAATACAGAGGTTGGATCTAGCACTGAAGGGTTGGTCCAAGCTATGTCCCAGGTAGGCATCAAAATGGGGGAGATCAAAGGTCTCAACGTAGTCATAGGAAATTTGAAACAAGAGATGAAGGTGAAATATGAGAAGATGGCTCAACTTCACAGAGATAATTAAGATTTGCAAGAGATAGTGAGAAAAATGAAAATAAGGCTAAAGGGAAAAACATTATTGCTAGGAGCCAAACATGTCATATGGGATGTTATTGCTATAGAAGATGCTAAATTCAGGGTTTACCTAAATTTTATAAATGACAAAGACAGTGTGGTTGCTACATCTCGGAGCAGGTGTGATATTGTTAATGAAGTGTTAGCCAAGAATCCCTCAGAATGGGCCCAAAATGCTATTGAATTGCTAAATTCTATGCCAACTGTCGATCTTCAAACTATCGGGATAAAATAAAGGATTGCATTGATCATTTCAGCTAGGAAAATCATCACCAAACATAACCTGCTTAGATCGGTCCAAAACAAAGATAAGAAAATGGAGGACAATATATAGGAATTTAAAGATGCATTTGAACAATTGCTTATCAAAGGCCTCCCATCATTTTGGAATGGCAGAGGTTCATTATACAATCAGGAATATTACAATACTCTCCTCATGCAATGCAGAATGGACCATTCTAAATTTGAAGCTATAGAAGAAAGCCTGAAAGGCCCAAGTCTGGTAGAATATCTTTCTAAAGACTTCAAAATTTTGAATAAGTTCAAGATAGTGAAATTTGACATGCCGACTATGTCCTATGCCATGTGCATTGACTTGGAGATTTTGATTAAAGAGATGATGGATTGCAGAATCCCCTCTGATTCGCAATGGAAGGAAATCATGCGGCTGGGTAAGACAAAGTGCAATATCGCTGGAGCCAATCAGTGATCCCCAAATGTCATCAGATTTGCAGATTCAACAGAAGACTAGAGCGAGATAGATGGCGTGAAATAATCCAAACAAACAAAGATATTTCCCATAATTTTGGAAGCATTTTATTTTTTCAATCATTGTAAATCATTTCGTATATTGAAACTGTCAGTCAAAACTGTTTTGGAAGATGAAATGCTTCAATTTCAGTTATTTTGATCAAGTTGTATAAGTATTGGGTTACTTGAATGAATTAATGTTGGCAGAAGTGCAAGAGCACCTTTTGGTTGTATCAAACTCTATTTGTAAATTTTCTGAATCTGAATTGAATATAAATGCAGAAGATTTTGAAGTCTCTATGAAAAGATTCTAACGGGTGGTGATATGAGATTTGTTTCCTTTCATTGTATGTATTTCTTGTGACCTGTTACTTCATCTACATTTTCTTCCATTTAAATTGGAGATCTAAAGGCCCAGAATTCATCTTGTGATTCTCTTGACTTAAGCAATTTAAACTGTGTGATTGTCTTCTTAACTTATTCAGAATTCATTTCAGTAATTCTCTGATGCAGTTATTTGTTTTCTTTATCTTCCTACACTCTATTTAAATTTAAGAATAACTCAGATTAATTGCCTTATTTAGCCTTTTTCCTTTGTAGATTTCTATCAGTTGATGCATTGTTTTCATTCAATTTCAAAATTTTGACTTCATAACCCTGAGTGTTCCTCCCCTTCCTTGCCAACAACTTTATTTAAAAACCCCCAAAACAAACCAAATCTAGCCACCAATTTCCAAAGAAATATCAAGTGACACGAGAGATCCCTCTCTCAGTTGAGAAGGCTAGTGCCTCATCTCTAAAGTTGGTTGAAATAGTTACCTATGTCATTTTTCTATTCATCCAGACAAAATTTACAAAGTGGTAACATTCTGGCGCCTTTGCTGGGGACGGAATTGGAAAAATATTCCCTGGGAAAATGACTTAAAGATTTAGTTTGATCCCTGAGGGTGACAGTGGATCAAATACGTTATTGGTAGAGATTATTTTTACCTTGGAAACTCCATTATTCAGTGACCAATTTCACCACACCTTGTGAGATAGAAATCCTATCTCCTAAGAGAGTTCACACCAGGAGAAATCCATACCCAAAAGCTACAATCCCTGTGTCTGACCCTGAGAAGCTTGTACGCAAAAGAAAAGAAAGTCCTTTGACCCCAGTGTTGTGCCTAGATTGATATCTATCCTTGCCTAGGGAAGGATTGAATAACATCGAAGACCTTGTATTCGACATGAAATTTGAACAATCCTTATTCAGAACTAAGTCTGAATCTTGTCTAAACGAGACTATATTTGACGAAAAGAGGTTCCAAGATCTAGTGTTAGCCGCATCTGTCAAGCCTGTAGTGACCCCTTCTCAGAACCAACGTCCACTCTGACCCCTCATAGAAGCTATGGTGGCAATATTTTCTCCCCTCATACTACCCGCTCAACTACATGGCCGGCCTCAAGACTACAATCTAAGGATTAAACTATATTATGCCGAAGGTAACATATCAACCCAAAAAACTCTAGACTGGTTTAATGATTTCATAGACTTGGAAGAAGTGGACTATGAAGATGTGAAGATGAGGCTATTTACACAAATCCTTGCAGGAGATGTAAGGAAGTGGTTCAGAGCCCTTCCAACAGGCAGTATCGTAGATTTCAAAGCCTTTGAGACAAGCTTCCTTTCAAAATAGGGGGATAAGAAAAATCCCCTTTAATTGTTGACCCAGTATAACAATATGAAGATATCACCTCATGAGATGATGCAGGAGTTTTTGGATAGATTCATGAAGGTGTATAATGTTATTCCTGATGAAGTAAACCCCCCTCCCAAGGAAGCTCAGCTCAAATATGTCGATTCTTTTGAAAGTGACTTTTTCTTTATTATTAAGAGAACAAAGATCTACCACATTGGACGATATGAAGACTGATGCTATAGGGGTAGAAGTGAGCCTAATGGATTAAGGGAAGATGAAAAATAATGTTTTCAGAGCCACGACTAGAGCTCAAGACAAAGCACAGCCTTCAACATCTCAAACTTGAGAGGAAAGATTCGAAATGATGATGAGAAACATGGAGCAAACGATGGAAAGGATGGCCCTAGGAAATAGGCCTAACCCTAGAGAACAGGCTGATGCTCCACCCAAAAATCCAAGAAGACCATCTATTCCACAAATTAGGCCAAGAAATCAGGGAAATTAGGCCAATCAAGCAGATCCAGTGAATCTGGGAAATCAAGGAAATCATACAAATAAGGGAAATCAAGGGAATAAAGGGGAACAACAAATCAAGCCTCCCTTCCAAAATAACTATGTAAATGAGGGTTATGATGGATATTTCGAGGATAACATGAACTGTTGTGATGATAAAGAGACAGAGGTATTTTTGACCAAAGAAGAACATGACCAGTTCATGGACGCAAGTAAGATCTTTCTGCAAGATGAAGAAGAAAGGGCATCATTAGAAAAAGAAGATTATGAGACCGGATTGCAAAATGCCATCATGGAATTCCAAAGGAAATATAACCTCTGAAACCAAAAAGTACCCCCAAACCCTCCAAAAGCTAATCGTGCAAAAGGAAACCCCTCCAAAGAAGCTCAGAACAATGTACCTTCTTCTAGTCAGACCAAAAAATATTTTGTTGCAAAAGATTCAGCTACAAAGGACTCCACTGTGAAAGATTCTATTGTGAAGGATACTGCAGAAAAGGGGAAACAGAAAGAAGAACCTCAGAAGAAAATATTGACAAGAAGAGAAATGGTCACCAAAGAAGTATAAAAGACTCCATCATCTTTTGATTTCGAAAGTGAGATGGATAAGATAAAAAAATTTGGTACCATTTAATGAATTGATTAGGAATAGCGAATAAAGAAATCAGATCATCAAGATGCTTAAAATGGGACATAACTATGATACCCTAAACATACAAGATGATCACCCAACTATCCTATTTGGGCCAAGAGTAGAAGAAAGCGGTGAAAATGAAGAAGTCCCACCTTTTTATGTTAGTTTGAAAATCCATGACATGATTCTGCACAATGCTATGTTGGATTCTGGAGCATCACACAACCTAATGCCAAAAGTGGTCATGGACCAATTAGGTCTCAAGGTCACAAGACCTTACAAAGACCTATTCTCCTTCAATTCAAGAAAGGTAAAATGTCTTGACATGATCAAAGACATGGTGGTTTCCTTGGCACAAATCCCAACAAAGAATATGGTGATGGATGTAGTGGTCACCGATATCCCTCCAAAATTTGGTATGCTATTGTCCAGATCACGGGAAACAAAATTGAAAGGAACTCTCCAGATGGACATGTCTTATGCTAATATTGCTATCTTTGGTCAGGAAAGAAGACTGTATAGGGAGGTTTTTCTTAAATATATGGTCAACAATAAATCATAGCCTAGCAATCATCCTATCTATTCAGTGGAGACTAAATTAGGATCTTCCATTTTCTTCAATGACCTGTGCTCCGAAGAAGAAGAAACAAAAGTCATTTTAGCTGACAAAGATGAACTTAAAGGGAAAATGGAGGAACTTTCAGAGCAACAGGATGATGTAGAAGATTAGTTATGGAAGATGAATTTCAATGGAGCTTCCTGTATACAAGGAGATGGAGTTGGTGTATGGATCAACCACCCCAAAGGCGACGCAAAATTGTGTTCCTACAAACTTGTTTTTGAATACACTAATGACATGACCGAATATGAAGCGTTGATATTGGGATTGAAAGTTCTAGAAGAGCTAGGGAAAAAATAATTGTTGTACATGGAGATTTTGAGCTAATTATAAATGAAATCAAAGGCATCTACCAAGAAAAACAACCCAGATTGAGGGCTTATAGGAATCTGGTACTAGAACTGCTTGAGAAATTTGAAGAATGCAATCTATTGGCAATTCCAAGAGAGCAAAATTTGATTGCTGATGATCTGGCCACTTCAACAACAGTTTTTAGAGTCCCAATTTTCCCTGAGAAAAGATACAAAGTGGAGCTGAAGTACAGGCTAACAATACTAGACAATATGAAGCACTGTTAGGTTTTCGAAAATGAAAAGCAGATAGAAAGTTTCCTCAAAATGGAGAATGCGTTTGAGAATTTGAACATTGATGATGAATATTGCGATGATGAGGTATATGCAACCGCTTTCACAAAATAAGGATATTTCGACAATTAGATCGTTGGCAGAGATATCGTTCAGCTGAAGAATAATATCATCCCCAAGGGTTTGGTACCATTAGAATTTTTTTTTGATAACAACGAAGTAGCCAGAAGTCTGAAGATCACAGTAGATGAAGGGGACATGGAATATTACAATATTGGGACTCTAGAGGATCCAAATATCGTGAAGATGTCCAAGAAGCTCAACCCTGAAGTCAAAGAGAGGTATTTCAAATTAATGAAATAATTTCCCGATGTTTTTGCTTGGGGCTATGATGATCTAAAAGTCTATGATACCAGTATAATCTAGCATGTTATCCCAATTAAATAAGATCAAAATCCATTAAAACAGATATTAAGAATAATAAACCCTCTACTATTACCATTGATAGAAAAGGAAGTAAAGAAACTATTTGAAGCAAAAATCATAGTGTCCCTAAGGTTTTCCAAATGGGTGGCAAATCTGGTACCAGTCTGCAAAAAGAGTGGAGAAATTAGACTGTGTGTAGACTTACACAAATCTAAATAAGGTGTCTCTAAAGGACAACAATCCAATTCCTAAAATTGATTAGACTCTACAAAAGGTAGTAGGTTCTCAAAGGATGTCAATGCTAGATGGCTTCTCTGGATATAATAAGATTATGGTGCACCCTGATGACCAGGAAAAGACTGCATTCACTACACCACGGGGAACGTCTATGTATGCAAAAATTCCTTTTGGGCTTATGAATGAAGGGGTGACATTTAAAAGATCCACGGATATAGATTTTTCTGATGATAAAGATAAATTCATTGTTATCTACCTTGATGACATTACCATGTATTTTGTCTCGGATGAAGAACACCTCAAGCATCTCAGAAGGGTGTTTGAAAAATGCAGGAAATTTGGTATATCACTGAATCCAAAATAGTCAATTTTTTCCCTGGAAGAAGGGAATCTCTTAGGAAACATTATTTCGAAGGAAGGGATAAAGGTGGACCCCAACAGGGTTGAAGGGATATTGAAAATTGGCATACCCATAAGCAAAAAGGAGGTACAATCTTTCTTGGGGAAAGTAAATTTTTTGAGGAGGTTTATCCCAAATTTAGTTGAAATAATAAAACACATCACCAACATGCTAAAAAAGGGTAATGAAATAAAATGGATTCTCGAAGCGAGAAAGTCCTTTGAAGACATAAAGGTGGCATTGAAAAAGGATCCTGTATTGGCTAGCCCAAATTTTGAAAAAGTTTTCATATTGTTCTCATTCGCCTCAGAACACACAATTGCAGGCGTATTACCCCAGAAAGAAGTCCAAAATTTTGAGAATCCCATAGCATACTACAACAAAACATTGAGAGACACTCCTTTAAAATATGATATCATGGATAAACAAGCGTATGCTTTGGTCAAGGCATTGCAAGAATTCAAGGTTTATATCCTACATTCACATACCACAGCTTATGTTATGAGAAGCTCAGTAAAGGACATAATAACATAGCCTGATCCTAAAGGGAAGAGGGGAAAATGGATTTCAGTACTGTTAGAATACGATCTTGAAATCAAGCCCATGAAGTTGATCAAAGGACAAGGACTTGCTAGACTAATGGCACAAAAAAACTGCGAAATCTTGGGAATAAATTTCATTGTAGATCTATTAGACCTTGTAGCAAAGGAAGAAAGGGAGACTCCAGAAATATCTCATAATTTCCTCGATTCTGCATGGTATTTATATATCATTTTTGTGTTGAAAAATATGCACGCTCCTCCTAAGTACAGTAAAACAAAAGATATATTTTTGAAACTGAAGGCAACAAAATTTTGTATAGTAAATGAATCGCTATACTAGAGATATCCAGGAGGAATTATATTGAGTTGTTGCATAGAAGAAGAAGCAGAGAGAACCATCAAAGAGTTCCAAAAAGGTGAATGTGGAAGTCATCATTATTGGAAGATGATTGTGCACAAAATTTTGAGAGTTGGCTTTTATTGGCCTAGAATTTTTCTTGATGTTTACAAAGAATTTTCAAAGTGCCATGAATGTCAAATCTTCGATGGAAAAATAAAATTACAATCTCTGCCGCTAAAACCCATTTCAGTAGAATCTCCTTTCAGACAATGGGGCCTAGATTTTATAGGGGAGATACATCCATAGTCCTCAACTCAACACAAATGGATCCTGACTGCAACAAATTATTTTACTAAATGGATCAAGTTCGTTCTTGCCAGACAAGCTACATATGATGTTATCATTTGGTTCCTAGAAAAGAATATCCTGTCCAGATTCAGATGCCCAATCAAGATTATAACAGAAAATACAACGACCTTTAAGTCTAAAAAATTGGAAAAATTATGCAATGATTACAACATTACTCTTGGTCATTCCACATCATATTATCCTTAGGGGAATGAATTGGTCGAGTCCTTGAACAAAATATTTGTCAGAATCATCAAAAAATTGTTGCAAGAGAACAAAAAGGCATGGCACAAAAGCTCATCCATGCGCTGTGGGCCGACAGGATATCCCCAAAAAGAGCTATTGCCACATCTCCTTTCCAGATCGTTTATGGTACAGAGGCCATTTTTCCTACTACATTGGGATTGTCGGTGATGAAGTTGTTACAAGAGCAAGAAGAAAAAACAAATTTCAGTCGAAGGAGAGATGATGAGCTCATCCGCGTACAACAGACCAGAGAAAAGGCCTTCAATAATGCCTATCTTCGTCAAGACAATATCAAAGAAGATTTTGATAGACATACCAAGGTAGATGAATTCAAACTAGGAGACTGGGTACTAAAATGGTACACCAGAAACAAAGATAAAGGTAAACATGGGAAATTTGATAACATGTGGTTGGGTCCGTTCAAAGTCTCATCTTAGCGCGAGAGAAATTCCTATTTGTTGGAAGAAAGCAATGGAGAATTCACTAGAGGAGGGCCTGCGAATGGCAGGTTCCTCAAGCATTACATTGTTTGAGAAAGCATCACCCCACCATTCATTGTATATAATCGTTATACTTTTTCCTTTATGCATGAAAAATTGAAATAAAGGCAACGTAGTTGAAGCCCGAGGTGAAGGCCCTGAGCTATGCTAAATAGATTGTAATTTTTCAAATAAATATTAGTAGATTCAGGTCACATTGATAAGATGCATCCCAATGGGAAGGCACTTAGTCTACATTTCTTTGCTACCTCATAGGGAGGATAACATCCCCAGTAGGAGCCAATGTTATCACCATAAAAAAATTCATATGGTATCCAAGTGTCAGAATTTTAGCAAAAGGATTTGTTGTCAAGGAGATGTGATAATTTAGAGGAGTAGGATATATCTGGCGACGTATGGAAAAATATGGCGAAATTATAAAGGGTGAGACTCAGCGAACCGGATCTTGAAAATGGCCCGAATCAACGGCCAAAGTGCTATCGGGGATCGAAATAGCACGAAGATTAAACAATCGAGGGAGGGACAGGGAAAACCATCATGGTTTAAATCGTAGACGTGTGGCGCCCTCTGAAACACATCGGAGTGAAAAGAGGTTCTCCTAAAACTGTCTTCTCCAACACCCGATGTCGAATCTGCTGGGTAAAGGTGGACCATATATCTTAAAACAACCCGAATCAATGGCTGAAACTCATATCGATGATTGGAGTAGTGCGAAGATTAATGAATCAAGGTTGGGCTGGGGAAAACCATCATGGCTTAAAGAGTACTCCTGGAATCTAACAAAACTAAATTTCCCGAGACACCATTCATTTCAACTGAATGTAAAAGGATCACCATGCTTATCTTCATCAATAAGATTATGTCTAGGGTGTACATTCTTATCTTCGGTTCAGACTTTCGAAGGGTCCTAGAAGAAATGAAAAGTTGTTTATAACCAAATCCAGAGAGAAAGATAGGTGACTGTACGTTCTTCATACAATCCACGATGATTTGGGTATACGACTACCAAGAAGGACCTCATATTTTACTAGTCTTTCTGACCCCCAAAATATTTTCTTTGGAGTTCATAAGACAGAGGATCATATAAGAAAATGAGCACTTTTTGAAAGCACACAAGGCTTCTAATCTAAATTTTCCTTTCATAGTAGGTCCTTTTGTGGTGAAGAACAAGTCCTGTTTTCCTCAGATGTAATCCAAAATAAGTGAATTTGGGTTCAGACAGTTGCAAGGAAGAAGATACGACCCACACCAAATGATATCGAAGAGGAGATTAGCAAGAAGACAAGGTCCCTATGAACAGAAGCATGTCAAAGGATTTGATAAGTTGGCCAATCTAGAAACCTATGTGGATATGGAGGTCACTATGCAGCATGATCTAACAAAACAAACGAAACCAGCTTCCCAGTAGAGCCCAGCACAAAAACCTTCTCCTAGATTGATTGTCAAATCTCCTAAATTGAGTGTCTACAATAAGAGGATAAATTTAGAGGCCCTAGGTGCTAGAAGCTAGTAAGATATTCTCAAGAAAATGAAAATCACATCATCCTCTCAAATAATCTACCTAGAAGAAGAAGAACCCAAGGAGAAAACATTCATGGAAATGGTACAAGGTGTAACCAAGAACGAATAAGCAGGTATGGAAAACATGACACAAACTGAAAGCAACACAAAGGTTTTTAGCAGTAGGAAACACATATTATCTAGACACCTGGGAGAGTTTATCAGTCCAAGGAAGATTTAATGAACTAGTACGTTGTGAAGGGAAGTATGGCCAACAGTGAAATAAGAGACCTTTTTCTTGAAGTGGAAAAGACTTCCCATTTTAAAGCTTCCTCGCTCTCAGTCAGAGATGTGGAAAAGACAACATTTAACATAGCAGTGGCTGATGATGATAAGGTATCTGAGATCAAAATGCACTGTGAAAATATTGGTGCCCATGAAAAATTAAAGTTCCACATAAATTTCAGTGATATGCTATATTTTGATTATCTGAGTTTGGGTCTGAGGGTCTTGTTATCGCATGGTTTGTAGGAAAGGTCCAAGGGCTTGAGTCAGGGCTTGAAACCGGCGTAACACGAGCTTCCCCACCCACTGTCACCTTGATGGGGAGCTATTTCTATTTAGGAGGGCAAGTCCAAGGGAGACGTCCCTAAGGCAATCTGGGTTTAAAGAAGGGCTAAAGGATAAAAGACCAAGATTAAGGTTCCCTTTCACAGATTGTTTCCCAAGTGAGATAGTCAAGAAGAGAAACCCGCTGAAGAATGCACCTGTTTGCGAGACAAAACAAATACAACTAGAGTATGTGCTTGCAGTGGGTTAGTACTTCATCAAATCAATGACTATCTTCAAATGTATATATGAGCAATGAATAAATATAATTATTGATGAAGTCAATGACTATCAAAACAAAGACAAGATCACTTCTTCAATAAAGCATAAGAGCATTCAATTTTCAATATTAAATCCTTGTATCATATCAATAATGCAATAAATATGTCAAATCAAGCTCATATATAATGTTGTTGCGTCACCTATATTGTTTCTCCAATAGGTGTGACGTCAGCTTTAATCAATAGACCAAAAATAATGACAAAGAGCAAAAACGTTTTGTCCAATCAGCTTATGGATGCAATAAACAACTCAATGCCAATCAAGAGAGGTGAAAATAGCCACAACGTTTTGGGTATA